>JAMRYI010000632.1:0-95612 GCA_029231635.1 Ditylenchus weischeri
TTTTTGCTTTTGTTCTTGCGTGAAAAGGTGTTGTTCTTTATTTTTGTTTGCCAGTCGTTTCTGTTTATTCTCTCATATTTTATTTGTTTGTCAATTTTATGTCTTGTTAAATTTCAGAAATGGCAGCTTTGCAATGGGACTGAGCTTCGTCAATGCAGCTCAAGCGCGTGTCAATGTCGTCAATGCAGTGGAAGAGGAGCCAGAAGCCGAGCAAGTGGTGGAACCAGCGGTGATCGAGCAAGAAGCCGGACAAGTCATTCAAATGGTTAGTTTTTTTTATTGCATGTTTTTTTGTTTTTAATAACATTAATTTTCAGGTCAGAACAACTATGTCACAGAAAGGAAAGAACAAGCTCAGCTATAGTGGTCATCTCTATCTGTTTCAAAAGTTCAGCGCCGACAAAACAAAGAAGTTCTGGAAGTGTGAGAAGTACAAGGCTGACAAATGTCCCAAACGTATGACTACCGATTCCTCCAACAACATCATCAATGAATTGGCCGAGCACAATCACGACACAAATCCAGGAAGGAAAGGAGTTCATGACATCAAGCAATCACTTCGTGAGCGAGCCAGAACTCAGGAGGTGACATTTTTTCTTCTTTTCACTAGTCTAATTCAATTACACCTTTGTATTTTATTTCCAGCTTCCGTCGCAAATCATTTCAACTGCCAATGCCAACCAGCCAGACTTCGTGAAAGGTCATGCCGAACGCCTTCGCGCAGAAGAAAATAATCAGAAGGGCTCGCGCCGAAATTCAAGAACCTCCGCCAACACCAGCTTCGAGAACTGTACGTCATTCCGCGCAACTATCAGTACTACAATCCAGCACCAGGCACTGAAGAACTGTTTCTCTTGGCGGATTCAGGAAAGGATGTGGTTGATGTGGACAGGTTCCTTTTTTTATCAGATTATTCTTAATGAATATATTTAGATTCTGATCTTTGGCCGAAGCTCTTCTCACAATGGATTCATTTGGTGGCGAACATCTATGTAGACGGAACTTTCAGCATCTCGCCAGATCACTTCTATCAGGTTCATTTTCTGAATTTTGATTTATCGTTATTGGTTTTCTGTGTTTAGGTCTTTGTCATCATGGGTGAGCGCCGAGGATTTGTAATGCCGCTGATGTACGTCCTTCTTCCGTCAAAGTGTGAAGCCATCTACGCCAAAATGTTCGGTATGATCAAAAGGATGTGGCCAACTTTCAATCCGACTGCAGCAAATCTGGACTATGAACTGGCACTCATGAATGCACTCAAGTCAAACTTTCCTGAATCAAATTGGGTGGCTGTCTTTTCATCTGGTGAAAAACATGAAAAAGCATCTTGGAGCAAACAGTTTGTGTTTTACGTTCAGTTATAATCGATTTTTATTGACTTTTTTTACCGATCTCATGCGACAGTACAGAGAAGGTGGCGCGTTCACTGAAGGAGCAAGAATGGTCGTGGCAATGGCTTTTCTCCGACCGGTCGACATTGAGCAAGCTGTGGCAGATTTGGCGAGTACTTCACTGACAGTGTGGGCTTGGCAGCGCTGAATCCTATCTTGGACTGGTTTGAAGAGAATTATGTTGGTGGGTTTTAATTTTAGTGTCAAATGAAAACCATTTAACTCTAATTTTCAGGTCACCGCAGGGGAAATCGTCGTCAACCTGCTCTCTTTGACAACTCAATGTGGACTGTGTACCAAAGGACTCTTGATGGAGAAGCTAGAACGAATAACCATGCCGAAGCTGCACATCGCCGTCTACAAACTGAACTCTCGTCTGATCATCCAACACTGTGGAAGCTGATCGATGGTCTGAAGAATGCGCAATCGTCCAGGGATATTGAATACTTGCGTTGTGTTAATGGTGAAGAGCCTCCAGAAAAGCGCAGAAAGTATGTCCAGGCCGACCAAAAGCTGAAAAGAATCTTGAAAACTATGATACCAGCACTCTAATCGAAAAACTCAAAGGAATCTCACATGTTTATGGAATGCTCTAGATTTCGTTGTTAATGTTATCTCATCTACTTTGTTCATTTGTTGTAGCTCTCATTAAAATTGTTTTGTTTGAAAGCTTGTTGTAAAGAAGTATTGGGGACCTTTCGGCCGGGGACCTTCTGGCCGGGGACCTTTCGGCGGGGACCTTTCGGCGGGGACCTTTCGGCCGGGACCTTTCGGCGGGGACCTTGGCGGGAACCTTTCGGCCGGGGACCTTTCGGCGGGGACCTTTCGGGGTGGACCCAAATAACGTATTGTTCACAAGAAAAGTGTAATAAAGAAATGGTCTAACGGCATCCTTACGTGGTTAGCAATTTTTTATTGGGACACCCTGTATTTTCTTTTCTCCTGTCGCTAAATTAATTTTTGTCTAGTTTTGTCTTGAAAAGAATGGGCAATCAATATATTTTCAGCGACAGCCTGTCGCCGACGGAAAAATTTTTTTCAGTTACAAAAATAAGATTTTAGTGACAAAAATAAGATTTTTAGTGACAAAAATAAGTTTTGTCCTCATCAAACCTGCCATGAAAATTCCTACCGTTCTGGTCGGCGTTTTACTTACAGCAACAAACAAAAGGACACACTAACGTTTGAAAAAAAAATTAAAATTCTAGCCTTAGCTTTAGCAGCCTTGTATTGCTGCTTTGAACTAACCCGCAAATATTTGGCAAATCTTTCCAAAGTTTCCCAGCAACACCGTGTCAGTGGTTTTTATTGGAACATGGCAAAAAGTCCATTTGTCCTAAAAATTTCTGATTTTCTTAAGATTTTTTAAAGAAAACTAAAAAAAACCTTTAATTCCATTGAAACATCTCGAATTTTCTCAGCTAAACAAAAAACAATTATATTTTTTTTGTGAATTTTAGTGCTGGGAAGTCTTGAGACTCGCGGCTTTAAAGTGGGCAGTTGGTGACTATTTCTCAAATTTCATAGCGCAGTGATAAAGCGTTTAACTTTGAATTCATACGTCGCAAGTTCGACCCACGCCAGAGACACTTTTTTATTTCGACCCTTTTTCTTTGGAAAATGGCATTCCTAGACCCAGAAAAATGCCAGCAATCCGAATATATTTTTTCAACAGCACATTTTCCTACGTTTTCATGCTCGAATTCGGGGGTTGAAGTTGCAATTTATAAATCTTTAAATTCATCTATTTTTCCTCTTTCTTTTGCAATTTCTAACACGACTCTTTTCGTGACACAATTTTATTGATTAAAACATAACAAAGTAACTGCTAAACAACAACATCAATTGGAATAAGATCGCACGAAATTTCTTTGTCGAAAAGAAAAAAAGAGCGTTTTTGAGGCAGCTCTGTTGGAAGATTTTCACTATGATTTTGTTGGCATCTCGCATCAATGAAAATTCGTCCCTGTTCGCTTGGTGGCGCATTGCCTCGATCGGCTGCTCAGACATCAGGCCCTAGAACTTCCAATGCTTTGCACCAATGCGCCTTCGCAGTGATGGACATCCAATAGAAGTTGGTATGAAATGGATCAAACAAGCTTTATTCAATTTTTCATAGTAGACTGACCCTGAAGACGTCATAGTATTGGTGTGCCAGCTTGTCCCACAACCTGCGTCGGCGAGGGTGAATACAAAAACCGATCCGGCCAGCATCTGAAAGAGTCCAAATAAGGGACGCAAAATCAGCTTCTGCGACTTCAAAAAAATTCTCCAGCTGCATTGTTGGCTTGCGTTCCTGGCGAACGGATCATCAAAGAGATCGAATAAACCCGATCCAGATTGATAATTGACCTGATCCCGATCCGATCATCCACTGTCATCGGCTCATCAGCGGCGAGTTGGCGATTAGATGGAAGAAAGCTTTTATAATAAATCCAATCCACTCAAGTTTTTTACCGATCTGAGCTGCTCTTGCTGCCTATGTTCGGTTCTTTTTAGTTTGCTCATGCTCTTCTTTTCGTCTCCATCGTTGACGGGCGGCTGATTGCTTGGAAACTGCCTTTGCTTCTTTCTTTGTTAATACCATTTTAGGCCTGAAATCAAGATTAACATTCAAGCTGCCAAATGTGCACGAAAAGATCCTATTTTTGGACCAAAATGTAGCCCTGAGTCTCCTCTTTTAGATAGACAGAGGACATTAAAAAATGACATAGAAGAAAAAAGTTAGAGCCCTTTGAAATGAGCAACTAATTTTGCCAAAGAAAACAGAAGGAAACACTTTCGTGGCGAGAGCAATTTCCCAACCCTAGGGCATCCGAAAATTGCAAAATTTAAATTGTGAAAGCCAGGGATGAACATTTTGCCTTTTTGAAATTTAAAAATGCAGAAAATGCCCTTTTTGGTCACATCGCCTATGCCTTTTTCAATCAAATTTTCTAAAGAGGGTAATTTGCCCCAAAGGGAAGGTTCTCGAAAAAGGCAAACTTTCTTTAGGGCAAATTGCTCTTTTAGGCGATTTACCCTGAAAGCAAAGGTAATATGGCCGTTATGCGTAAAACTTTTTGCCGTCTTTTGGTTGACGAAAAAATGTTCATGCATGTCGATAACGC
Source organism: Ditylenchus weischeri (assembly GCA_029231635.1). Lineage (NCBI taxonomy): Eukaryota > Metazoa > Nematoda > Chromadorea > Rhabditida > Anguinidae > Ditylenchus > Ditylenchus weischeri. The sequence continues at coordinate 4,502 of JAMRYI010000632.1, forward strand.
GAATTGTGTAAATGCGAATGCGCATTGCGCTAAAACTAAATTACTGTATTTCTTCTAATACAGTTGCGGAAAAAAGTTACTGCCCGATCAGAATTTCCACATTTTTTGAAAAAACTGTTTGAATTTAATTATTTTTCAAACGGAAAGGAAAACGAAATAGACAGTCTTGTAGAGAATTTCACGCTCTACAAAACTGGTATTTTTGTTCAAAAGATTCATTTAAAATTTATGCAAAAATCGCAAAGTTTGAAACAATGCAAAATAAGGTCACGAAAAAGCTACCGCCCGATAACATTTTATTCCAAACAACGCACCAAAACAACATTTTAATATTTTGTAGCATATCCGTTAGAATCAATAACAGCCTGGCATCTTCTTGGCATTGACTCCACGAGCTTTTCCAGGCGTTCTTTTCAATCGACTCTTATAAGCTTTCACCGCTTTGAATAGTTCGTCCGACTTCCACCCATTCTTCGTTCAGCTTCATACCACAGATTCTTCGATCGGATTTAGGTCTGAGATTGAGCGGCCATTGCATAACATCGACGCTGTTGTCCTGGAGCCATTTTGTGATGATCTGGCCTTGTGCTTGGGATCGTTGTCCTGTTGGAAGATCTAGAAAAGTCACGAATAATAAAGGTCAGAGAGGAGTTAATCTACTAGTACCAAGTTTTCATCCGATGCGAGTTTTCAAGATGTTCCAAATGAGAGCATTGTTTTGAAAGGATCTGTTGATACTGAAACCGATCCATCTTGCCATTCACCAGTCTGAGAGGTCCAAGTCCATGCTGCACGAGAAACAGCCCCAGACCATAATGTTTCCTCCACTCAAATTTAACGGTGCCTTTTGTGTACTGATGGAAGCGCTATTAATCGGACGCCTTACATAACCTAAAACATTGTTTACGACGAAAAGAAAACAAAATCCAACCTTTTCCATCACTTCCGATCATGTTGAACTGATTCATCCGACCAAAGCACGCTCTTCCATTGATCGACAGTCCCATTTTGATGTTCGTCGCAAAACTGAGACGTTCTTTGACATTCTTTGGCGATATAAACGGCTTTTCGGCTGGACGACGACCAAATAGACCAACCTAAAAACATCAATCAACACTTGTAAATATTAAAAAGCAACTCTAATGAGACGATCTGTACTTGTGCACCCGTTATGCATCCAACTTAGTTTCTTCACGAATTTTTAGGGTCACAGCTTTGGATTCTCCCTCGATTTTCGAGCAATCATTCGGTCGACCCTGCAACAACTGCTATGTCATCGTGTGCCTAGTTAATTATAATGCTACCTGCCACTTATTCTTTCGCTTCCGGCCATCCTTTGCACTTCGGATTCTTTTTGGCGATGAAGCATCACGAACACTTTCCTTCGGTATTTATCACGTGATCAGCGATTCTGTGAAGCTCCATCTTTCATCTGTGTCGTGTAAGCGAACGATAAGCTTTCCGTAACTTGATCAATCGATTTAGACGCATCTAAAACATAATAACACATGAAAAATCTGCAAAATGCAAAATACAAAATGTATCGGCGGTAACTTTTTTCGTGACCTTATTTTGCATTGTTTCAAACTTTGCGATTTTTTTGCATAAATTTTAAATGAATCTTTTGAACAAAAATACCAGTTTTGTAGAGCGTGAAATTCTCTACAAGACTGTCTATTTCGTTTTCCCTTTTCGTCTGAAAAATAATTAAATTCAAACAGTTTTTCTCAAAAAAAATGTGGAAATTCTGATCGGGCGGTAACTTTTTTCCGCAACTGTAAGCCTTGATTTCGGCTTATTAGAGGAAATTCGGTACGCAAGTTAAAATAGTTTGGTTCTAAGATTATTCTCAGCAATTTTTTGCCCTATTTGCATTTGCGCAATTTGAATTTTGCACAATCTTACTTTTGACAATAAAAAGATTAGCTTGGATAACCAGGCGTTTTTGAGGGATTTTATAATAGTACTTTGAGGTAAAAAATTCACCTACCTAAGTTTCGCATATCATCTGGAAGACAAACAAAGAAGTTTTGAGATGTCTCGCAGACTGACACAAAAATGTCCAGTAAGTTGACAAATGAACAATTGGGTAGTAAGAAGGAAAACATCTCAATCTCTTCCCATTTAGGAGAAATTCCTGCTTTTTGAATGTCCTCAATTTTCTGTTTCATCAACATGTCCAGGATTCTATGGTTTTGGCAGTTCAATGAGTTGTCGATCAAAGCCATATACTGCAAGTGGAGTAATTAAAAACTATTACTCAAAGGGCATGCCAGTGTGCGACACACCAAAAAAGCGTGGACCAGCAAAAATTTTGAACCGTTTCGTTTTCCACTAATTTTGAATTAGAATTGATACAGCAAACTACCAACAAACAGACACCCTTTTGATAAACCGATTTAGTGGCAAACAAAAATTAAATCAAAATAGCAATTATCCTCGATATACAGGCAGCTTAAAGCCCGCCCCCAGGGGTGCCAGTTTATCTAAAGTTGACTTTATTGATAGTTGACTGTATCCGCTGTAAAAAATCACCAATGCCAGTAAAATGGCTTTTGAACTCGGAGGTTTGTATAATTGTGGCTTATAGGGTCTGACAAAAATCGCTTCTACAAGAAACTATGCTGGAACCGCATTCACAGAGCTTAGGGATGCCACCCTAGATTATCGGAGACATCATTTGTAAAATAAAGCTCGGTCCAGCTCTTATAACTCACATATCCACTCTGATGGTTCAGACCAAAACGTCCAGCTCTGCCTAAATTGCAAAAACACCATTTCGGGGTAGTCAAATAAAGAATAAGCACTATTATTTTTTAACAGAACATACCGGAGATTTGACGGGCAAAGTAGTTGGGAATGTACTTTTGGTCAACACGTACGCGTCTCAATGAAGCAAACACAATTCTATAAATGTTGAAATATGAGAAAACATAAAAAAATTATATAATCTGACGACGGCCTCCCTGAAAACAAAAAGCAATTGAAAAGTTTGCAACCCACCTTGCAATATTCAAGTTGATGCCCATCCCAATAGCGTCAGTGGCCACCAACACTTTGCACTTATCATTGGGGTCGTTGAACCGGTCAGCCTGAGTGTTTCACAAATAAGATAAAAAAACCGGCCCTATCCCTCAATGGGGGGAGGGATGGTGAGGTTTTTGCCTTGGTATTCCTGTTGCTTATTTTTTTGTATTTTATTAGACTAAGGCAAGTGTAAGCCAGCGTATGTTTGGACGGACTAAAAATGAGTTCAAGATATGTTTGAGTCCTTCCTAACATACGCTGGCCTACTCTTTCCTAAGCCTAAAAAATTACTAATAAACAATAGCGGGGCCAAGGCAACCCCCCCCCCATTGAGGGATAGGGCCAAAAAACCGATGCTTTTCCGTTTATTATTTTTTTCGAATCCACCAACCTCAGCTCTTTTGGCAGCCGGTGGCATATCTCCTAAATAAAATGTGTAATTTAGTTAATTTCACAAAAAAATATTTGAACATTCTAACCATAAATAACAGCCACTTCTCTGCCAGTATTTCTTCTTATTTTCCTAGCCAGCGAAACAACAGAATATTTGCTGAAACACACCAGACAGTCACCGTCCTAAAATAGTGTGATTACGTTGGAGGTTTCGCAACAATCACTTGAAGAAAACCTGGACGTCGCTCAAACTGGTCAAACCATGAGTGCTGATGGTCAAGGGAGATTTTCTCTCATATCTAAATGGTCCATATAGAATTTCTTGGTATACCGAACGCTGAAATCGAATTATCCCTGGAATAATTAGTCCGAAACCTTGCTCGAACTGCAATTTAAAGACAATGCCGAATCCTTTTTACTTTAGCCACATTTTCAGAAATCGCTAATAAGACAGATCTGAGCCGAAAATGCCTCCCACATCTGATTATTCATCCCTTTTTCATTCCGTTATCAGCAATTACTCCAATTCGGTTATTTTTAATGACGCGGTATTCAGTCTTGCACAAATTAAGACCGAGTCTCAAAGGGTCCGAACCAGAGATGGGTCGGAACACATCAAAAGGTCAGCCCTAATGGATGGTGTTTTACCATAATTCGTCGCCCCTCACCGTGATTTTCGATGCGGGAAGGGATGGGAAGGGATGCGGCGACGGGAAAGGCAGTAGAAAATACAGGGTGGGCCAAACTTACGTCGCCAATTTAAAATATATCCGCCGCTATGTTTACACAGTGTAAATTAAAATTTACATAGCCAGCTTAACAGTTTTGGAAAACGTTCCTGCGAAATCCATTAAAAATAACCCAAAAACCATGATTTTTACAATCTTTCATAGGATAAAAGAATCTTTAGATGCGGAGAGAGACGGGCATGCGTGGAGGGATGCGGGACGGGGAAAGTAAGTTTTTAGATGCGGAGGGAGGGCTAGAGAACGGTGACGGGGCCAACCCCAATCCAGATGTCAAAGAGCTAACCTTCTAATTTCCACATGTTCACCTAAAATCATCGCAAAAAGTTATAACTACACACTTTTTGCAGGAATAAGCCTACCAATGGGGTCCAGTATTCTCTGAACAATGTCAATGGCAGCCTCTTCTCCACAAAGATGAACCTAAACACCAAAAACATATACAGGGTGGCCCATCATAAACCAGCGTATTGGCTTTCGCCATAACTGTTTTGTTTTTCTCTCTTAAGACGAGATCTTTTTTTTATTCGAAAGAGGAATGGATGGGAAAGCGAATGGCACCAAACTTGCAACGAAAACTTTATTTTAACACCAACTAACAGCAACAGACAAAAATAACAACAATTTTCGCTCAATATTCTTTCTCCACGGCCAGGAGAACGGAGCAGGAGAAGTCGGTGTCCCTCTGCCCATCCATCGAAGAGGAAACGCTTCATCCAACCAGTTGCGAACGGCCAATGACCAGTGAGGAGGAGCCCCGTCCTGCATGAAGACCAAATTTCGAACACCTGAAAAAGAAGTTGAAATCAAAGAAAAAAATCGTTCGGACTGTCTAAAAAAACTAGCTAAGCCGGAGCAATGATAACGAAAGAATCGAAATCCAACCTGGATGGTTGGTATCTTCTTTCGCTCAACGCTTCCTTGCCCTTTGAACTTGTTGTACCAATCCCAGATAGCTTCTCGGTGTAGGACCTTCGCATGTCTTCCGAGTTCTCTCCGATACCGAAACGCTGTCATACTTTTTCCCTACTCGATGAACCATTCGACGCACTTTGCTTTCTCTTGAGCTGAGTAGACCGTGGCTAAAACAAAGAAGAATCAACTTTTTAATCAAACACGTTTTGAACGATGATCACAGCAACGAAAATGAACAAGTTTGGTGACATTCGCTTTCCCATCCATTCCTCTTTCGAATAAAAAAAGATCTCGTCTTAAGAGAGAAAGGGACTATTGCTGTTTAGACCCCCCCCCTCCCCAAAGGTCAAAAAATAAATCACGATTTTTTTTTATAATTTTTTTCCGGGATTTTGAATATTTGTTAAATAAAATATTTGTTGTATTTTCATTTTTATTTCGATGTTTCCTTATTTTTTTCACAAGAGAAAATGGTGGCCCTTTTTTTTCGTATCTGAATTTAAAAGTTGACCTTTCGGTTCTAAACAGCAATTGTGCCGAGAGAAAAACAAAAAAGTTATGGCGAAAACCAATACGCTGGTTTATGATGGGCCATTCTGTAGATACCCAACCAGCCTAACTTTTCAAACTAACCTCAGGTACTGCAGCTGCCAACAGAGCTCTAGTGAATGCCCACCCCCTTTCTTTGTCTCGGAGCATTTGAATCTCATCAATAACAGCTAAATCTTTATAAGATCTCGGCGACAACATCTCCACTGTAGACGACACGTGGTTGGCACGGTGTTTTATGTCGTGAGCGTATTGGCGGTCCTCTCCAGTCACCTGTAAGCGAACAATATATATGAAAGATAATTTTCGATTGGATTGTGCTGACTGACCAAATCACATGGAACACCTAAAATTTTGAGAATATGATTGGAATGTTCTTGGTTTTTTTGTAATAAATGAATACCAGATTGATTCAGCTTTCTGAAGATCTCAGCAGCCAAAAGTCTCAGAGGTGCACAGTACATACCTAATTGAGAAGTGTTTTTTTGATTTTTTGCAGAGAAACATTGCTTTGTTTAGATAACAAAGAAAGTTGGCCAGTCGAACAATCGAAAACGAACATTTTGTTCGAAACTCGAAAATTTTCAATTCACAAATCAAACGATCGATTCAAAAATTTCAAATTTTGAGTTTTAGACTATGTTTTTCAAACAAAAAATAGTATAAAACTCAAAAATTTTGACGTAGAATGCAAATTCTGACCTAGATCATCTTTACCTAATTTTCAATTTTGAGTAGAATAGTTTTAACAAATTCTTAACTTTTATGCAAAAAAACGGCTTTTTGTGACATTTTTTGAATTCGCGGCTTTTTTTAAACGATACTGATATTTGTATTGTAAAGAACTCCTATCATTTAAATTATTTTTTTATAATCCAACCTCAGTTCTACTGGATGATCCGTGCACCAACCTAACCAAGTGGTCGTCCATTTGGTGTGAATATTTTGCTTTGCGAGTTCCAAAACCTGTTTTCGCACTAATTCGAGCATTCTAGAAAAAAGGTTTGATAATAGTAAAATGCCGTATTGTAGGGTATTTTTTGAATTTTGATGAAATTGCTCAAATGACAATTTGGTACCGAGTACAAACTATCTTCAGATTATTGGAACTAGTGCAAGAACTTTTTTGAAGCCAAAACATGGTCATCTAGATGTACCGTTTGTATCCGGATATTGATTTAGTGTACCAAAAACAATTAACTTCTTCATTTTATCTATTTATTTTATTTATTTTACCTATCTAATGAGTATCCAATTACCAGAGGTATCCATTTCCCCCCAATATTTCCATTCACTCAAAAATACCTGAGCATTGAATACCACTACCTGAATACTACTACCTAGGCTACACCTAAGTACCGGTGCCTAAGTACTGCCTTTGTACTAAGACCTCAGTACCGCTACCTAGGTAAAACAATCTGAGCACCACCTAGATACCCTCGAGTTACGAAAATATGCCAGAACTGGGGTTCCTGCAAATTAAATCGGGGTTTAGTATTTTCAAACCATGTTCAGGACAGGGTTCTGGATAGGGTATAATGATTTCTTACTACTTTCAGTCAAATCCGAAATTTTAGATTCTAGAGGTGAATACCCATTCACGGAAGTTACCAGGTGGTTCCCCTACTTACCCTAAGGCTTGCTGGTGTTAAAAAACTAGTTTATGACTGTTATTTGAAAAAAAATAACGTCTGCTACCACCAGGCTTTGAACCTGCAACCTCAGGTTCAATGTTTAAAAAAGGCGCGAATTCAAAAAATGTCACAAAAAGGGACAAGTGCCTGAGCACAAAAAAACAAAGAAATTGACAAGTTGGAAAAAATTGCGGCCAGAAAAAAATTAATTAGCGGCCAGAAAAAATATCAATTTCGACCAAAATTTATAATTTTCGACTCACTTTTCTACAAATAAACTCAAAAATTTCGGATTTTGGCTTTGACGCGATTGTTCAAGCCGAAAATTTCGATTGTTCGCCAACTCTAATTTTCAAGTATAACAGAGTAGTCAAATACCCGATTTAGCTTGTTTCAAGCATTCTAGGGCTTCATATGTCTTTCCACTGTTAGTTGGTCCTAAAATATCGATCAATTCAATATATATACAAATATTAAGCTATATACACTCACCAGCATGGAATATAATCTTCCGGTGAATAGATCTGGCCCGAGGGTACCTGAAAATCGTGTTTCAGACCAGGAATATTTGGCTTTCCTATGAAAAAGGAAAATTTTTAAATCCAAGAAATACAGGGTGATCAAACCTTTTCTCTCATATTTCTTTTCCGTATAACTTTTTTTCCCATGCTCTTAATTTGTTGATCGACTATCCATTCGAAAGCTCTTGCATTGTCATTTTCGGCAGGACTTCCTTTTATGTACCCGCTCGAAATCATGTTTTAAGTCGTTTTCATGTGTTTTACGATGTGAAAACGTGTTTAAAAGCAAAAAAGTGGTTGGGAAGCACGTTTTTGCAACAAAAGAAAAAATATTTTTGACCAAACATTTTGGGGTACAGACTAGGGTTGGGCAACGGTAATATTACCGGTAATATTACCGGTCATAATCTGGTAATATTACCGGTCATAATCTAGATTATGACCGGATAATGAAAAATCGGTCATAATCTTTTTCCAATGAGCAGAAAAATCGTCGCGCGACAAATTGCAAAAATAATACGCATTGTCTTATGATAATGAAAAATGGGTCATATTTTTTTTCAACAAGCAAGAAATTGCTGTGTCATTAATTACGTTTTATCTTGTGTGCCACTACTTTCGCTTAGTTAATTGCTTGATAAATGAATTGATTATAGTGCTCCAATGTCTAAGCAAACTAAGCCGCTTTCGTGGTGCTGGAACTTCTTCAAACGATTGCAAGAGAAGGATGGTAAAGGGAATTCTGTCTTCGTCGGCTACTGTTCGTTCTGCGATGAGAAATATCAAGCCAATGCGGGAAGAATGGAAAAGCATTTGAAGGTAAAATAATTCAGAAAATTATTTGAGGTTACTCATAAGATTTGTTCAGGAGTGCAAGAAAGTCGGTGCTGAAGCAAGGAAAGAAATCGATCGCCTGCTAAAGAAAACGACTGAGAGCCTCCCAAGAAGATTGCCAAAGAATCGGACGAAAGCAGCTCGAGGACAAACACACTGGGGATCAAGAGCTTCTTCGACAAGGTGAGCAACGACGACCAGGAAGAGGCAGACATTCTTCTCACTAGGGTTAGCCGTTGATAATTATTGCGTGATTGTTATGCTTTCATTTCCAGGCATTCACGACTGGCAATATTGCTCCAAATTTCCTCGACAATCCATTCTTCAAGCAATTTGTTGCCGCTACGCCCATCGTACAAACTTCCCTCGCGCAAGTACAAGTTTTCGAAGGTTCTAGTGCCGGCAGAGTTCGATCGAGTGAAGAAAAATCTGGAAGAGGCGACGAACAAGGTTTGCTTTTATCGCATTTTTCACTGTCATGTTTTATGCGTATTCAGGCTGACTTTCTTGCACTTTCGTCAGATGGGTGGACAGATGTTCGAAGAAACTCCCTGATAAATGTGGTGGTCCATACTCCGAAGCCTTTCCTTTCGACACAATCGACGCGACATCTTCCGAAGTGGATGGTGAGATAGTGAGAACGGAGCACACAGGTATTTTGTAATTGACTTCTTGCGCATATTTTACTGATCTCTTTAGGGAACTACATTGCCAGTCTTCTCGCCGAGCAGATCATCAAATTGGGCAAGCACAAAGTCGTCGCTGTTGTCACTGATCACGCGTCAAACATGAGGAGCGCATGGAAGAAGCTGGCTGGAGAGGTAAAATAGTTTGTGACTTAGTTAATGTTGTTCAAGAAATTGTGAATTTAGGACACCGAAATCGATCCGATCAAGAAATACAATGGTGAGACATTTCCGTGGATACTCTTCGAGGGCTGCAAGGCGCACATGCTCAATCTGGCCGCCAGGGACATCTGTGAGAAAACAACCGTCGCCGATATCCTGAAGCACTGTGGACAAATCGCTAAATTTTTTGGGTATTATTTGCTGTTCTTCTAATTTTATTATATATTTTTATCCTACTGTTTAGCAAAAAGACGCCTCAGCTGATCCTCGAAAAAGCACAACTTGAGCAGCATGGATCTTCGGCCATTCTGCAAGCGCCAGTGAAAACCCGATGGGGAACTTGGGCTAAGCTCACGTCGTCAATCGTTGCGAATGAAGAATCGATCAAGTCGGCACTGTGGGCTCCGGGAATCCAGAAAGACAGCACGTTGAAGAATGAGGCCGAGCGACTACGAAGGAAGCTGTGCGACAGTCAGGATTTCTGGGCGGATGTCAAGGACGTGGAGAAGACGCTAATTCCGCTGGCCGATGCGATCACTAAAATCGAGGGGAACGAAGTCAATTCACGAAGGCAATATTCTATGAACTCTTGAGATCTTGGGACCTATTGCGTTGCTTGTTTAGATGCTACAAGTTGATCCGGGTGGCTTTCTCCACAGCGAGGGCTGCAATTGAGGACAGTGGCTTCATGGAATTCATCAAGGAGGAGCTTCTGCAGGTACTGATTTTTCAATGTCTTTCATGTCTATTTTTTTCTTGGTTTTAGATACTAGACAATCGTGAGGAATTCGGCAGGACGGACGTGGCACATTTGCTTGATCTTCTGGAGCCATCGGATAGAGAACAGTCATTGAGCAATGAGGAGAAGCAGAAGGCGATCGAGTTGCTGGCCAAAAATGCCTCAAGAATCCAGTATTTGCGGGAAGAGAAGGACAGGTGAGATTCATTATCACGCTGGCGCTGGTTAAGTGCTTGGTTCAGGTTATGACGGAATTGGCTCATTGGATTTCTGGGAGTGGAGTCTTCGCTGCCGTCAAAAGAGGATATGCCTGGGACGCCGTGAACACGATGGACGCCCTCACTTGGTGGAAGGCCTGGTTTTCTGATGCTCTGCTCTGCAAGGTGGTAGAAATGCTCAACAACGTGCCAATCTCCGCTGCGCCAACCGAACGAAATTGGTCTCTCAGAGGAGGAATCCATACTAAGCTTCGAAACAGGTTGGTGATTTTATAACTGTTCATTGAAAGGTTACTGAAGGAGTGGTTTTTTAGGATGAAGGTCGAAACCGCCAGCCAAGTGGTCTTCATAAAGCACAATCTTCAGCTCGAATACAGGGATCTTTTCAAGCCGGGCAAAAACATTAATGAGGAAGAAGATGAGGAAGCTGATGAGGAAGCAGCCGAAGAAGATATGTCTGCAGAACTTCAGGAATTATTTATGGACGATTGAATATGTGAAAATGTATGTCTGAAAATGTATTTTTGTCAATAAAGCAATTTATTCGGCGATGTATAGAACTTTTAAAATTATAAAAAGATTATGACCAGAATATGACCGAAAAAAAGATTATGACCGGTAATATTACCGGTAATATTACCGCAAAAGATTATGACCGGTAATTTTCCCAACTCTAGTACAGACGTTTCTCGAAAATGAAACTCGTGTTTTTTGCCTTGGTCCCCCTGTTGATTTTTTTTGTAAAAAAATTTTTTTTGTGAAAGTTTAAAAAATATGTTTGAACCACACGTTTGAGTCCTTCCTAACATGCGCTGGCCTACCCTGAGCCTAAGCCTAAGTGCGTAAAAATTCGAAAAATCGAAAAAAGATGATCGTTTCATTTCGTCTGTACCCAAAATTTTGGTCAAAATTTTTTTTGTTGTTGCAAAAACGTGCTTCCCAACCTCTTTTTTGTTTTTAAACACGTTTTTACATCGTAAAACTCATGAAAAACGACTTAAAACTTGATTTTGAGTAGGTACATAAAAGGAAGTTAGCCTCATTTTCCTTGAAAAAACGCTGTGTTTTGGATTCTATAAGCCTACTTATGGCTGATTTAAAAAACTTGTCCATTTTGACGAGTACATTCTAGCAATGCCATTTACTGATTTTCTACTAATTTTCTGGACGAGCAGGTTCCTGATAGCTGATAGACAAATAAGATGGGCACCAAAATCACCAGATTTAACATGGATGGATTTTTTTCGCTGGGGTTAAGTGAAAATAGGTTTTCACGGATCAGCCTCTAGCTTCAACGGCCGCTTTGAGTGAACGGATCATCGAAGGAATGAACCAAATCGCTGTCTTGAAATTTGGGTTGAAAGAAATGGAAGAAGTGTAGAAATCAAATAGAAATGAACTGTTTTCGTTTCTTGAATGAAAAGTTGTTGTCTTTCTTCAAATTGTTTAAGGTGCACAATTTTTTAACACCCCTGGGAACCTGTGGCGACGAAATATTCCGGTAGGGCCAATGTCGTAGATCATTATTTGATAAAGTGCATAATTAAAAAAAAGTTCACATGAGGGTTTATAGACCGTGTTTTGATCTCAAAATGACCAAAGAGTATGCATTCTCTAAGCCAAAAGAAACAAAGCGCTAGTAACTTTTTTTGGGCAGAAAGGCGAGTTGAGTTTCTGCCAAATGATGATCTGGGATATTGGCCTTACCTGAATATCTCGTCGCCACAGTTTCCCGTTCCCTAGTTAAATCATCCATAAGTAGACTTATAGAATCCAAAACACAGCGTTCTTTTTTTTAAAACAAAATGGCAATGCAAGAGCTTTTGAATGGATGGTCGATCAAAAAACTGGGAGCAATATAAAAAGTTACGCGGAAAAGAAATATGGAAGAAAAAGTTTGACCACCTTGTACTACAGTCAAACCTCGTTTATCCGGCACCCCCAACAGTTCATTCCCGCCTTGGGTCCGACGCTTTCTTTAGTTCAATTTTCGAAGTCTTTTGCTAAATGTGATTCGCCAGTCTGGTCTGGAATATCGCAAGGATTCTGATTTTGCCATTCGTTTTTTCAAAATCTTTAAATTTCGCCATAAAGACCCGTGGACCTCGGTTATCCGGCACCCCTTGAAAATCAGGTGCCGGATAACCGAGGTCCACGGGTCTTTATGGCGAAATTTAAGATTTTGAAAACGAATGGCAAAATCAGAATCCTTGCAATATTTCAGACTAGACTGGCGAATCACATTTAGCAAAAGACTTCGAAAATTGAGCTAAAGAAAGTGTCGGACCCAAGGCGGAACGAACTTTTGGGGGTGCCATCTAACCGAGGTTTGACTGCAGTTACATCTTTTCATAGGAATTACTTCACAACTTCAAAATTTTAAAACTGACCAATTGTGAGGCTGAGTAAGATCAGAAGTCTGTTTCAACTCTTTCATGCTGTCATATGAGGAAATATTTGTCGGGCATGGCTCAAAAAATGAGGGAACAAAAGGTCTGGACTGTGTTCTACAAAATTTATTTTCATTTGAGCATTTATTATTTTAAAACCTACTTTGCTCTTTGATATCATTAAAGATGAGGCGGAGCTCACCATCAAAATAGCCTTGTTTTGTGCAGTAAACGCGGAAACTGTTGGCCGCTTCCTTGAACAGACGACCACTTAGATAGTTGTCTTGGGACAATTCCTTGATAATTGGGCTGAGAAAGAGCTGATCTAGGACAGGCTTGACAAATTCTACAAAAGATTTTGGCACTTCTGTGTCGGACTAAATCATAATAAATTTTAAGTGATTTGTACAAAACGTCTTTTGATATTATTTCAAAAAAGTGGCTTTATGAGAATTTAACCAAATTTAACCTAATTTTTGAAGGGTTAGTGAGTAGTTATAAGTGGTTGTTGTTAGCAAATAAAATCGCCCATCTAACATAATTTTAGCCAAAAGACGCAAGATTTAAATTTTTCAAAATCATAATGTCTACAGTATATTGTTCTAATTAAATGACCCACTGTAAAATCGAAATTCTGTTTTCACATAGGCTGTAGGAAGTTTTGTAACGAGACAATTTCGTAAGAGCAAACTTTCGTAAGAAACTCTTTCGCAACAGCAATATATCGAAACTTTTTTCACTGTTAATCAGTTTTTTCTAGTTCAGGATGTCTTCTCATTGATGTTTTTTGAGCTTTCCGTGATTGTTCAACAGTTTGGACGGCTTCCTTTGGTTATTAACTATATGAGCACACAAGTTGACAAAGATAAGTCATATGACTAAAAATTTTATTAACTGAGTTGATCCCCAGATTTTTCATGCGTTAGGAGACCAGCTAAAATATCCAAAAGTACAGATAAAGACCACGAGCTCGAATTTATCTTGGCAGGACTTTGTTATACCGCCTCCTCCCAAAAGTGTGTTTTGAGTGCTTTTTCAGACGTTTCAAGCTGTGAAACGTATGAAAAGTGGCTTTTCAGGTGGCGGAAAGACATATTCCGAAGAAAAATTTTGCCCAAAATTCTCATTTTCTTCGTTACTTTCAGATTTCTTTATTCGTAACCCAACAATAACATACAATACCACGCTAATACTCCATTTTTACATTTCTGATTTTTTAGTATTTTTGTATTGAATTATGATGAAAAAACAAATGCATGCACTACTTTCTATGTTTGACCGCTTCGCGGCTAAAGACCCAACTTGCTCCTCATTTCAAGGGATTGGGGAAGGGTGTACAAAGTAGTGCAGGCACATGGTAAAGTAGTGCAGGCATTCGTTTTTATTCATCATAATTCAATACGAAAATACTAAAAAATCAATACTAAAAATTTCTAAAAAATTTCAGAATGCGAGAGCAAGATAAAATACGACCACACACTACAACATTTACAAAAAAATGATTTTTTCGTTAAAAGCAATAATAAGTGGTCAAAACACACTTGTAGGTGGAGGCGGTATAACGAAGTTTAGCCTTTATCTTTTATATACTATACACAGCTCGATATAGTGGAATCAGTGGCTTGTGTGGTCTAGTATGTAAGTCGATGGATTGGTTTTCTGTTTCGTTGGTTCGATTCCACCTCCCAACTGTCTTTTTTCTTGACTATTTTTGGTCAAAATTTCACAGAAGCTATAAGCATACTTGCACGCGACCCAGAAACCAGCGGCGGCGGCGCGGCAGCGGCGAGCGAAAATAAAATTCGAGCGGCGGCGGCGAAAAGCGGCGGCGGCAGTGTAACAGCGGCGGACTTTTTGTATATATCGGCGGCGCGGCAGAGGCGGCGGCGGGCCACCGCTCCAGCGGCGCCGCTGGCGCTCCTGCCACCCCAAGAAAATACGAATTCAGACTTGATGTTTAAAATTTTTAAAGTTAAAATTACTACAAATATATTCATTGTATATAAAAAACAATTCGTTGATTTTGACAATTTAAGACAATTGTCAAGGACTACCTATCTGATTTAGCTATTAAAATATCTAAGAAAGCAAATACTTATGCATAAGTATCTTTTAAAAATAATTTTTTATTTTAGTTGTTACTTTAAATATTCTGTGCTATTAGTTTTTAATGCCTAATAAACAAATGCTTGATTTTAGATCGTATTTGTCAACATTTAGGAAACAGTAAAACAGCAAAAATACTGACGAAAGCAGCAGCGGGGGCAAATAAAAGCTATGCAGTGGCGCTAGCTGTGGCCGCATCAGCGGCAGCGGCGACCAAAATATTAAGCGGCGGCGGCAGCGGCGACCATTTTAAAAATCAAGCGGCAGCGGCGACCATTTTAAAAATCAAGCGGCAGCGGCGACGGCAGCGGCTGACATTTTGAAAATTTCGCGGCAGCGGCTCCGCTCGCGGCAGCGGCGCCGCTCGAAAGTATGGATTTTGACCACCGCGAGCGGCGCCGCTCGTGCAAGTATGGCTATAAGAAACATCAAAAGAGGATTGAAAAGCAAAAAAGCAACTTTACATATCACTAAAAAGCACTTTACGAAAGAGATTAGAAATTCGCCCTTACGAAAAAGTTTCTTACGAAAATTTTCTGTTACGAAACTTCTTATAGCCTTCACATATCGGTTTTTATCGCCGAAAATATTTTTTGTATAAAATGTCAAAAACACGACTTTAGCTTGGTGCTCCTGTGGGTTGTGCTTTGCCCACCCAGAGGCCATCCACAGTCTAGGACGACAACCACAGGGGAAACGAGAGAAAATCGTGTTTTTGATATTATGAAAAATATTCGGCGAAAAAAATCGATTCGAGAAAAAAGAATTTCGAAAATCTATAAAGGCTGAGGCACGGGCAAAAAAATAATGATAAGTTACAACCATTGTAAAATGTGCACTTTTTCAGATCTGCCAAGCTACTGTTCGGAAAGCACAAAATACAGTCAAACGTCGATATAGTGGCCCCCACCTCAAGTTCGTTCCCGCCTTGGGTCCGACACTTTTTTCACCCTGATTTTCGAATTTTTTGTATCACTTCTGTTTTGACAGTCTGGTCCCAAATATCGTGAAGATTCCGATTTTCCAAGTCGTTTTTCAAAAATTGAATAATTTTTTCATTTGAAAATGAAAACCTCGATATAGTGGCCCTGTAATTTTTAAATAGGAGGCCACTGTATCGAGGTTTTCATTTTCAAATGGAAAAATTATTCAATTTTTGAAAAACGACTGGGAACATCGCAATCTTCACAATATTTAGGACCAGACTGTCAAAACAGAAGTGGTAAAAAACTTCGAAAATCAGGGTGAAAAAAGTGTCGGACCCAAGGCGGAAACGAACTTGAGGTGGGGCCCACTATATCGAGGTTTGACTGTAGTACGGTTGTTACACAGTTAACTCGATTTTTCACAAAAATTTGCCCTTATTTCTTGTTTTTATGCTATTTTTTCTCTAAAATTTTGAGCAGGTCACCCCACGTTTGAAAGCCTAGAATGTTGGCTACCCAATGGTGCAAAAATTTCTTGGTTTAGTTCACAAAAATATGTATGTTTTATTACAGACGCTTTCGAATTATTTCGAACTATTTCGAATTCAAAGTTCGAAAATAATTCGAAATAATTCGTAAGTGTTTGTAATAAAATATATACATTTTTGTGAACAGAACCAAGAAATTTTTATAACATTGGGTTGCCAACATTGTAGGCTTTTGAACGTGGGGTGACTTGCTCAAAATTTTAGAGAAAAAATAGCATGAAAATAACAAATAAGGGCAAATTTTTTTGGAAAATCGAGTTAACTGTGTAACAACCCTAGACTGTAGCAAGAAAAATTAGAAATAAGAAAGTCTATTTTCAATCGAACTCAAAATACCCACCTGTTTGACCCCGAATCCATGGTAAAAAGTGGAGTTCGTATCCACCGGAACAATTAGCTCATCTATATGCTGGTCTTGGGCTAATTCCAGTGGTGATTTTTTCTCCACATTGACAGATGGCGAACATGCTCTGGTCACAGGTTTGGCCAGTGACCTTGTCGTTTTCAACTTCTGCAATTCAAATATCTTAAATTATATTGACCAACATTTCTCAAAAGTTGTCACCGATCCAGTTGTTCTTGCCTTCAACTTATGAGCTACTTGCACTTCTCTTCTGGGGTATAGAACTTTTTTGCTTTCACTGAAATTTTGACTTCTGGAAACATGGTTGAGCTCGAAATCCTCTAGAC
This sequence comes from Ditylenchus weischeri, assembly GCA_029231635.1. Lineage (NCBI taxonomy): Eukaryota > Metazoa > Nematoda > Chromadorea > Rhabditida > Anguinidae > Ditylenchus > Ditylenchus weischeri. The sequence goes on from JAMRYI010000632.1 coordinate 21,586, forward strand.
GAATAGGCTTCTGAGGTTGGGTTTTAGCTTGCCGACTTCTGGAAACGTGGTTGAGCTCGAAATCCTCTAGACGAATAGGCTTCTGAGGTTGGGTTTTAGCTTGCCGACTTCTGTGGTTGTCTCTTGACTTAGTTGAATTGGATGGTTTCTGCAAATCGGATGGTTTCTGCAAATCGGATGGTTTCTGCAAATCGGATGGTTTCTGCAAATCGGATGGTTTCTGAAAATGGTATACTGCGTATTCCACAGTTTATGAGATGTGTATTTTATCCCCACGAAATCGAAATTTTTTATGAAAAATTAGAAATTCCGCGAAAATTCCGCGGGAGAAGATTCCGCAGGGAAGATAAGTAAAAATGCCCGCGTTTGGGGAAAAAGTGCCCTCTTAATGTGAAAAAGTGCCCGCTAATAGTCTAATATATCCAGTATTTCGACTTTTATGTGGTATTTTAGCTGTATATAAGGACCACTTTTTGTTAACAAATGACTACTAAGATCTATTTGAAAAGGGACAAAAGGCTGTATAGGGAGGGGAAGAGACAAAGAAGGGCCACATATTTGAACAGGCCCACTGGCAAAAAGCTTCAAAAATTGGGGTAAAAAAAGTGTTGGACCCTAGGTGGGAACGAACTTAAGGGGGGTGACGTTAAATCGGGGGTTGACTGTACTGAACTTCCGCTGGACTACTAAAGTGCAATTACTACTACTACCGAAAAAGGCATCTCGCCTGATTGTTGCTCACTCCATAAATTAGAATTGGTCAGGTTGGAGTTAAAATAAATGATGATAAAAGTTGAAATAAAAAGCACTTCAAAGACTTTCAGAAATAACATAGGGGACCAAACGGAGGTTGCTTGAATAAAATTCAAAGCCAGTGTTTTTACACGTTTTCCAACCCTGGGTCACTTTCGATCCCAAATTTTGTCGCCATGGCTCATGGCAACAGGGTCCTAACAAATTTATGGGCTTCTAAGAAGACCGAAAATTCATCTACGAAGAAAAAATTGAATAAGCCTTAATTTCGCAAAACCAATTCAAATCTGGAAGCTAGGGTAATCCCCAGAAAACCATCCCAATCCCACACAAACCACCTACTTGGCTAAAACCCATTGGACTTGATGTGGAGTATAAAGCTTGATTCATTGCGATTCTTATTGTGGACCAACACCTGGAGGCCCTTCTCTGTAGTAGTGACTCCATTGCAAGTGCTAAAATCGCAATTATACTTGTTACTAATAAGATCAATTTCCAAATAACCCGATTTTCCAACAATTTGAGTATATGGGTTATCTTTAAAGGTTTTAATGCTTGTAAATATTTTTACGAAATGCCCAAAGATTAGATTTGAAATTTTTGGCAGTGGAGTGGAATGCCAAGAGCAGGCGCTTGATTGTACAAAAAATGAAACTCCACCAATCACCAACCTTTTTTACGGCTGTGCAATTTTATTGACTAGTATGGCCATGATTTTGTGGATTTTAGATGAAAAAAATTGCTGAAAGTTTTTCATATTGTAGTCATTTTTTGACTTGGGTTATTAAATTTATCCTATTTTTTTCATGGTCAAATGGATTTTTTAAGAGCATGTCTTAATTTGTTTTAGTTTTGTTTCACCCTTTCTCTTCAAATTTTCGAACTTTTTCTAAAATTAATAAGATGATAATATAGCTCAGCAATTCTAGTTTTCTAACCAGGTATTGAAGAAAAAGAAGATAAAAATTTTAACACCTCGAGGACGGTGTATATGTATATTCTGGCACAGAATTTCATGCTGAACAACTCTGCAATAACAGATTTTGCGTGTCTCGAGTCAGAAACTTGACAACACACATTTTTAAAATTTTAGTCACAAAAATGGGTGCCGATTTTAAAACGGCTAGTTGACCTATTTTTTTAGTTAATTTTTTCAAGTTAAAGACTCATTCGAATCAATATTATTTGCGCTTTCAAAAAAGTCCTTAACTTAAAAATTGAATTAACACTTTTTGCTAATTTTGACGTCATTTTCGAAGTACATTGCTCTTCGAATAATTCGGATTGTTTTTTGTAGGTTCAGCTACTTTTCTGTAAGACCTGTTTTGCATTGGATTTTCAATAAGTCGATATGTCGGCTTATTTTTTAAACCTCCAAAAATCAGAAAATTTTTGGTCGACCTCGAGATTTTAAGAAATTTTCTCATTGTCTTTTATTGATGTCCTTTATTGAGCAGCAATTCAGGGCCTGAACGACCGTGCTCTCTTTTTCTGAATTCAGGTATTGCTAATAGTCAGGTGATCGCTGTATTAGTCACTTTGTCGGAAACTAAAACCTACAGTCTATAGGAGAAAACAAAAGACTATCTGACTGAAAATTAGGAAACTCTCTGATGGTCAGTGATAAGATCAGTAATTAGTTTTATTATTTTAATGATAGTAATTGCAAGCTCTGAACCAAAGGCTTCAGGAACCTACATGATGAACCCTGAGTTACTGCTTAAAAATACTGCTCAATAGTTTTTCAGAGAATGTCTAATACAGCGATTACTTGACTATCAGCAATACCTGAATTCAGAAAAAGAGAGAACGGTCGAAAAACAAGAAGATAGGTTATCAAGAGTGTATATCGGTGAAAATCCAATGTATTTTTTATGCGTTTCGGATTATAAGTCTTGCTCATCATTTCACAGGTAAGTCTGTGCACACACATATATGTCGATGACACAAATGTGACCAGTAATTTTTCAAAAATTGTCCTTCCTTTCACTCGTTCATGTCAAATCTGATATTAAGGACGTTATTCTACTTTTAAAAAGTAAGTAGAAAACTTTCGTCAAATCAGGTCGGAAATTTTCAAGAGAGAAATTTTCAAGAGAGAAAGAAAGTTTAGTGTAGCGGACCGGCATGCCCCTGCAAAGACGTTTTTTTAAATCGCCGGTCTTTAAGTATTTTTCTTAGCGCCTCTAGTATTTATATATACCGTATTGTCTCTAATAAGGTCCCCGGGGCCTTATTTTTCAACCCCTCGAAAATCGGGAAATTTTGAGGTCGATCTGGAGATTTTTGGATAAAAACTAAAAAGCGGAATCCGTAGAGCTCGTGGGAGTTAAGAAAACACAATAAACAGCTTTGCGAAAAATTGACTCTGGGCTGAGATATAGGTCCTCAAAGTTGAGGGGGGCCTTATTAGAGGGGGGGAGCCTTTTCAGAGGAAATACGGTATTAGTTAAAAGAAATTTTCCTTACTTTTTATAAGAGTCTTGAAGGCGCACGTATGAATTAGAAAATTCAAACTAATGCAGGTCTCTGAACTCAAAATTTTAAAGGGGGATTCGTTTATGGGCGGAATATTTTGACAGCCGATTTCAAATCAAAGTAGGAACAAACTCTTTTTTTTCAAGTTTGAAGCTATTTTCTATTTTCAATGACTTCAAGTGTTTTTTTACTAATTTTTTTAGTGAAAGTTGTAATCATTACATGCAAGATTAAAAACAGAAAAAGTAAAAGTATGAAAAATGTTACTTTTTGAATTGCTTCACACGATTACTTGGCTAAAATACACAATGTGTACCTCACCCAAAAATGGCCGAAATCATCTTTATCGTGCTTCTTTTTGCCATGGCCCTTTTTGAAAAACATGGTAAAACAGTCGATATATACAAATATTTACTTTTTCAATGTTTCGCCATTAAAGTGGCACCTTTTTATTCCCTTCCCCTCCCAATACAGGCCTTACTCCCTTTAAAAATGTTTGGCGCCAATTTAAATGCATTTTTCCACATCTTTTACACATTTTTGCCTTGGTCCCCCAAGGCAAAACTTTTTTTTCATAAAAAGTGCTTTCCCAATCCTAAAAATGTGTTTTCTTACCGTTAAACTTTGAAAGAAGCACGATAAAGATGATTTCGGGCATTTTTGGACGAGGTACACATATTGTACTCCGGCCGTTTACTTTTGTATTTCAAATTATTAAAATATTTCGAATTCGCAAATTAATAGCGTATCAGAAATTAGAATAGCACAGCTACATAATGATGTTGGCACTTAGTTTAAAAATTCAAGTTTACAAACAAAAAAATGGTATAAAAAGGCAAAATTTGGTATAAAAAAGTAAATTTTTTACACAAAAAAACGTGCCGGTTGCTTTTTAGGCCAGTTACTTGACTTTGATATTGCTTTTACTGAAAAAAATTGTAGAGAAACACTTGAAGTCATTGAAAATAGCTTCAAACTTGAAAAAAAAGAGTTTGTGCCTACTTTGATTTGAAATCGGCTGTCAAAATATTCCGCCTATAAAAGAATCCCCTCTTTAAAATGAACGACATTTTTTATAGAAAAGGTCATTTGGTCAAAAATTGCCATTTTATCCAGTGCTTATTGGGTTTTGACTACCGAAAATAAAGATTTTGACGTGAAATCAAGGTTTCGGGTCTCAATTTACAAAAATGATTTGTTCAAACATAATGTTTACTGATATCAACATTAATCTCAGAATTTCGAATTTGCACAGTTCCATGTCAAATCGTAAAAATGTCTTAATTATTAATCAAATACATAACATTAAGATTGCAGCATTCCGTCTACCTTAACCCGCTTCAATTTAATCTATTCTCAGTTTTGTGTTTATTGTTCTACCCTCTCAGCAACCACAAGATGGCCCGTGGCGTCATGAAACAACAAGCTCAGCAGAAGAACAAAAAGAAGCAGGAGGCACTCAAGAAGTCAGAAGGTAGTGACGTTAAAGCAGCTGCTCAAAAGGCCCTTATCTTCAAGTGCCCTGTTTGTAAGTAGTTTGACCCAGAAAAACCTAAAAGTGTTTATATTCAATTCCTAAGTTAAGGTATGTCCATGATGCCAGATGCCAAAAGTTTCAAAATCCATTTCCAGTCTAAACACCCTAAAAATACACTACCAGCTGAACTAGCAGATGTTGCCGTCTAATACCAAACACGCTTTTATTATTAAAAAACACCGGGTTAGGCTGTTTAAATTTTATACCCGGTTGATTCAAAGGAGCATACCAAGCGTTACAGTGAAAAAAGGCGGTGACCAGAACTGTTTTTATATTTTGAAATTTTTTATAAGCGTTCTACCTAATCAGATCGAATCTTTGTGCCTAATTTTCGAGCGTGATTCAAGGTCATCTATATCAGATTTGACGCGTAACGAGTCAAAATAGAAAAGGTTAAAAAAACGCTGGTCCCCGCATTTCTTGCACTGTAACGCGATGGTATAGTCCGAACCCCAAGTAAGAGAACGAGTCATTAGCTTTTTTTAATTTCCAAAATACTTACAAAATAAATTTAAAAAAAAAGAGCTGAAGTCAAAAATTTTCAGCATCCTCTAAACTTTCTTGGCGAACTTTGGTCGATCTCCTGCTCGCTTATGCTACTGCTGCTACAAAGTAAACTCTTTTTTGCGATTATTGAAAGAAAATGTTTTCCTGTTTGTCTTTGCTATTACATACAAGGCTAGTCATAATTAGCTCAGACTCTTAGCCCTTTGCCGATTCTTAGCTGTTAATTAAATTTAAGTTAAAAAAAATTACAATTGTGAGAAAAAAATTAAAAAAATTTCTGTGTGATTTTGACTAGCCGTGTACACCATGTTCTTTATTGATTGTTTGTTTATTGTTTCACTTCTGTATTTTGGACCAATAAAAATTTATTGTAATCACAAAAAAATTAACAAATTAAGTATTCTGAAACAGCTGAAAAGACTGAAAATTGAATAGAATAGGTGTTCGATCTAAAAGACAGAAAATAGTTCGGGTTCCCCAAAACAGATTAATCCAAAAAGTTATATGCTGATTTAAACCCTAGTACTGACTGGGGAATGACCGGGCAATAACAAATTTTTTAGCACTACCTATAAATTACCATCTAAGAACCACTACAAGTACCATTGCCCAGGCACTTCCACTTCAGTACTGATACCTTGTCACTGCCTAAATACCACCACTTGAATACCACTTTCTCTGTACTACAACCTCTATAATACCACATGGATACCCTACGGAATATGAAACTACGACGAATGCCCAGACGAAAAGTCTGATGTGAAAAGAAAAATTGAATTATGACAGCGGAAAATTGTCGGCGGAAAATTTTTCGGCGGAAATTTGTCCGCGGACAATTGACCGGCACAGTATGCTTAAAATCAACCACTAAAAATTTAGGCCGGACTGGGTTATTCGGAGTCCTCCGAAAACACCCTAAAATGATGTTTTTTCGGTGTTTTAGAACTTTTAACTAGGGTTGTTGGCGGTCGGTTAACCGAACCAGAACGATTTTTGGCAAACTAACCGAAACCGAAAACCGGGTACGCCAAACCCGGTTTTACCGGTTTATACACTGCATAAAATTGCCCTACGAAATCAACAAGCACTGGATAAAAAACGGAAGTGTTAAAAGGATTTTTTTCCTTGAGCGTTCTTATATTAATTTTTGGCCGTACTAACATGTGTTTTTTACAGAAATGCCGCTCGCGAAGACAGCCAAAATCTGGAAATTCTTTCGAGTCGTGACCGCCGATGGCGACGTCAATGCCTCAAGTGCAACAATCTGCTGCCGGCGCCAAAGGATGCGTCTACGTCTCATTTGATCAATCATCTCAAGTCGAAGGGACACGAGGAACAGTTCAAAGAATATGAGTCGGATGTGCCATACAAGGTATTTTTTTGTGACAATTGTACAATTTGATATAGCATTGCTACTTATTCAGATTCTTCGGATTACTTCTTTTTTCTCCGTGCAGTAGAGCAAAGAGGATCTTCAACGCAAAATGGACGAAGAGCTGGTCAGAATTATGGTGCGGCAGAATGCTTCAATGTGCTTTTTTGACGACTACTGCGGAGATGCTCATTTTGATCAAATCCAACATAAATAAAATGAAGCTGGCTCCATCAACTGTCCCCGACGAAGAAGGAACCAAAGAGGACGAATCAGATGTCGAATGTACAGAAATTGCTGATTAAGTAATCCGTTAATTTATCTGCAATTGTTTGCTCGTGTTATGTGGTGCCAATAAAGTGTCAAATTCAATTTCTGTATATCTGAGCTGAAAATTAAGAAAACCGGATAAACCGGGTCGGTTAACCGGGTAGCAGGAAGAAACCGGAACCGAAAACCGGGTAGACAAGATCCCGATCAACCGAAAATCGGATAGGGCCAACTTAACCGACCGCCAACAACCCTACTTTTAACGTGTAGAAAACATGTTTTTAGGGCGGGCCGACCATTTTTGAAATTTTTTTTATCGAAAATTTGACTTTTTGCTTTGAGGGACCAAAGTAAACTTTCGGGAAAGGGTACCTGAATACCCAAAAAGATGGAGTTTGAACATAATTTTGTCAATTGGGGCCTACCGCGTAAAGGAACTCTGGTATGCATGCTTTTTTATGCATCCAGAGCATAGTTGCACCGCCCATAGTTGCGGCGGAGCCGCCAGGCGGAGGCGGAAAATTCAGAAACTGCTGGCGCTGCCGCCAGGCGGCGGCGGCGAAAATCTTTGAACGCAGGCGGAGGCGGCGGTGGCGGCGGTGGCGGCGGCGGCGGCGGCGGCGGCGGCGGCGGCGGCGGCGGCGGCGGCGGCGGCGGCGGCGGCGGCGGCGAGGCGGTTTTGAGAAGGCGGCGGAGCGAAAAATGGCGGCGGAGGCGGAGCCGCCGGCGGAGTGATTTTTGCTTTAATTTTGTTGTTTTTCCATTCATTTATTTCGAAAAAAGACTAACTAATAAAATTTAATTGATTAAATGAATAAAAAAAACAGATTCACATAAGATATCTTTTAACAAGCTTTCAACAAGCCGAAAGACACCAACAAAACCAATTCTTTTGAATAGTAAAACTTTACTTGCTTATAATGCTCATTTGATCAAAGTTTGACTTGTTTATATAAAATAAAAGTGCAGAAAATTAATATTTGAAATTTCGCTTTATTTTAAAAATGGTTCAAAAACAATCTCGGCGGAGGCAGCGGCGGAGCGATTTAGCCGGCGGATACGTGTCCGCCGGCGGAGGCGGGATACTTCAATAATGACGCCGCCTCCGCCAGGCGGCGGCGGCGAAATCAAATGCCTCCGCCGGAGGCAGAGGCGGAAAAATTTTAAAGCGCCGGCGGAGGCGGGATTTGAAAATTTTGCTGCCGTGCAACTATGATCCAGAGTCACTTTCGAACGTCACCCCGAAGGGGGTTAGTTAGAGATGCGAGCACTCACTTACCTTAAACATGATTCCGAGCAGGACTCTTGATCTAAAATGCATATAGGAGCTCTTATTGCTCAGCATCAGTGACCGAAATGTAGTAGAATACCCTCAATTTAGGTGCATTGCTGTGGTCCTTCAAGGCTAAAGTCAATGTTCAGCACACACATACCTTGAAGACCAAACAATTAAGAACGCACTCTGGATTTATTAAAAATAGTATTGATACGGCAGATTTTAGTTAGAAAAACTATTTCGAAAAGCGGCGTTATAGTATATGGTAAACAGATATATCTTTTTGGGTATTCAGGTACCCTTTACCGAAGGTTTACCTTGGTCCCGCGAAAACTATTCTGCCTTTGCCAACTCGGTACGAGTCCACCCACACGACAAACAAAAGCATGAACGTAAAACAAAAAGCAAACATTCTTAACTCCAAACTTGTGTTTGACTTCTTCTTACGCTCGCTCGAATGTTCGTACCAACGCGAAATGCTTTTTCTTCCCGGCCTTCTGTGGCGATCTCTAAACCGTGTTCGAAATTGACGACAGACAACAAAAGGTGGTGGCGCATTTTTCACTTATTTGTAAATCACGTTTAAACGACTCCCAAGTAACTTTTATATGCTAAAAACGATAAGAAAGGTGGTTTCCGTAATTTTTCTACATAAAAATGGATTTTTTCACAAAAAAATTTTGACAAAAATTTGACATTTTGCCTTGGGGGACCAAGGTAAACCACCTTATGTAAAGGTATTATACCCCGTTTTGGTCACTGGAGCTGGGCAAAAAGACTCTCTAAATGTATTTTTGATCACGAGTCTCACTCGGAATCATGTCTAAGGTAAGTCTGTGCGCGCACTCTCAAGCCCCCTCAAGGGCCGGGGGTTAGGGGCTTGGGGGCTTGGGGGCTTGGAGTTGAGATGCGCACACACACGTACCTTAGACACAAATCACTCGGAAGTGACTCTGGATACATGAAAAATGTATGCATACCAGAGTTTTTTTATGCGGTAGGCCCCAGTCAACAAAACTATGTTCAAATTTGATCTTGTTTTTGTTTGTTTGTATTTTTCATGATTTTTCACCTTGGTCCCCCAAGGCAAAATGTCAAATTTTTGTCAAAATTTTTTTTTGAAAAAATCCATTTTTTATGTAGAAAAATTACGGAAACCACCTTTCTTATCGTTTTTAGCATATAAAAGTTACTTGGGAGTCGTTTAAACATGATTTACAAATAAGTGAAAAATGCGCACCCAAACCCCCCAAGTAAATAAGTGCCTATTTCTTGGGACACCCTGTAGTTACCTACTGCAAGTCCTGTGCTTTTATTGACGACACTATCTACAAACAACAACAAGGAAACAAATATAAAAATTTTAGTTAGAGTAATTGATCTGTGGCAACGCCTTGTTCAGAAATATGAGCATTTCGGCTTTTTCTGGCTGTAAGTTGCTTCTCCTGTGGTCGTACACGTCGCGGGCAACGGAGAAGACTAGCTCACTCGTCCGGCTTGTAGCTGGTGCAGATAGAAAGCGACGAGCAAGCTTAGTCAAAACGGGATACACCGACTCATTTGCCCAAGCAAAAAGTTACAGCCTCTTAAAAGTTGCCAAAAACTACAGGGGGGACCAAGGCATTTTAGGGTGAATTTTAGATTGCCTTGGGGGACCAAGGCATTTTAGGGTGAATTTTAGATTGCCTTGGGGGACCAAGGCATTCTAGAAAGAATTTTGGATTGCCTTCAGGGACCAAGGCATTCTAGGGAGACTTTTGGATTGCCTTCAGGGACCAAGGCATTCTAGGGAGAATTTTGGATTGCCTTCAGGGACCAAGGCATGGTCCCAGGTTCAAATCCTGGTGGTAGCATGTATGATTCTTTTGACCTTGCGTGTAAGCACTATCGGCGCCAGTTTATATCGCGAAAACATTTAAGCGAGAAAACAGGAAGAACTAAAATGCGAGAAGCGATCACTTTTTTCGCTTCGGGATTCAACGATTTTCGGGATCGAAATCGGGATTCTGGGAAATGATCGGGCGGGATTTCGGGACGGGATTTCGGCTCAAAATCTGCTCGGGCGGGATCGGGATCCCGACGGGATCCCGTCCCGTTTCTGTCTCCAAAAACAACCGGCAAAACGGAGTCGTTGCGACCTTTTTGACTGGACTGACAGCCTCCAGTATGGCCACCCTCTGACCTATTACTTGGGTCATAATATTCACAAAATAAAACCGACCTTAAAAGACCTAAAATTCAGAAGATACGAAGATTTCAAAAGTCAGACACTTTTAGAGTGTAAAGTGAGAGCGAGAAGGACGCAGGAAAGTGGCTCAGAATGAGCCCTAAAAACCAGGAGGCCCCTCTGTTGAAGCAAGTAAATAAGATCGCATTATTCAACTCGCAGCAAAACTTTAAAAAGCACAAACTGGTATCTAGCGCAAAATTTACTGTAACAATAACACTCTCAAACAGTTGTACAAATATATATAAAAAAGAATTTTAACGCTTCTTCTTGCTCAACTTCGGAGGCATTCTGTCAATTTCACCAGCATTTACACGGTCAGGATCGCCGACCACATTTATGTCCAGCAGGAGAGAAGGATCTAACGGTGTTTCTTGGAGCTTTGCTCTTTTCTTTTTCTTGCGTTTTCCTCCCGAATTGACATCGTAAGAAGGACTCTTTGCAACTGCCTCGCTAGGAGTTGGCTCTGAGCTTGTTTGTAGAACTCCTGTTGGAATGGCCCATTTCTTCGTAGTCAAAATAAATAAAAATAGACTGAACTAGCCGGAAAAATAAAATGGCCTAACAAAACTGGATAGACTGTTTTGATAAAACACACAAGTTGTAAACATGTGTCAATCAGCAAACGTGTGAAAAAGGTTGAGCAATTTATTTATTGATAAAATTAAAAAGACAGGGACTGAAAATAAAATACGAAAATATCTGCTTTATTTATTTTTGTTTATGGCTTTTTTTTACTTTATATATAGTCTTCGGGATCGTATCAATATTTAGGCCTAACAAAACTAGATAGACTGACATCCGACACTGTCCAGATCTTTCCATCCTACACTCTCCTAAAAATGTTTTTTTCTTGATTTAATTTCTCTCGTTTTCGATTATGAGATCAAAAATATTCCACAAAAATTAAATGATGAACAATTAACTAATAGATTAGTACAGTATACTAAAAGTTTGGGCCCAATGACAACTACTTACAAAAATCGCAATGGTGATTATGCACAAGTTTATTTTGAGCGTTTTTCATCTAAAAATGCTCATGAACAAAATGCATTTGGTTGTTTTCAAGGCACAACAGTTAATCAATAATATTATGCGCGCCATCTACTTGTTATTTCAAATCCCTGGTTACCTCTAGCTGTTGAACTGGGCAAAAACAGCCATCACATTTCTCGTCGCCCATACAAAAGCAGAAGCTTTGGCTAGACGTGGCTTTGGATCTGTTCGCGATCCTGAACAACCTTTACACTCCACTTGGATTGAGATTGTACAAGAAGAGCGAAAACAAGTCGCTGAATGGGCAAGGATAATAAGTGGTCAAGTTATGGAGTGGCCCATAGACATGGTTGAAAAACATGAAGCTCTTGAAAAAGTTGATGCTGATGATAAAGAAGAAATATCTGTGGCTCGAAGAAGAAGATGAAAATTTTATTTTTATTGAATCTCTAGTGAAATTGAATACTATTCGTAAAATAAAAATTCGAATCTTTTGTGAATTTAACAAAAACAAAACTAAAAAAAATTTAAAAAATTAAGGTTTTACCCAAAATAACAATTTCGATAGGAATTTTGAATAGGAAGTTTAGATATGAATTTTGAATAAAAAATTTGGATGCTATTTTTAGATATGCACTTTTGATAATAAATTTGAATAGGAATTTTGTGTATGTGTTCTTCTATTTTTTTGTATTTGTCTTTTGCTTGCTGATTGATTGAAGACTGGTTGCTGCTTTTTTTCTGAGATGCCTCCTTTTCACCTTTTCTTTTTTGCCCCAAAGTTTTTTTGAAGAATACATCAAAAACCAAGGAGTCTACTACAGGCCAACAAACACAATATCAATTTTACAAAAATGAATTTTTAAAGGAGCATGCCCGTGCGTTGCACGGTGAAATTTGAATTTCCAAAAGGCGGGGACCACTTTAATGTGTGAGACCAAAAAATTTCAAATTCAAATTTTCATTATCATTGTAACTGCTGTCGTATATCAGACGTGTGCTGCGCAATTGTTTTGAAAATTTTAATATTCTGCTCGCATAGCTCATAGCTACTTTAGTGCCAACCTGGTTTATTTTAAAAAAATAGTAAAAAATAAAAATAACAATAGCTAAAAAATAGTGACTTGTCGCCGCCGGCTGTTCTGCAACACGAAGCCGAATAAGACCAAGATTTCGAAGACGCCCCGGGGAAGAAATGTGGTGCTCTATCGCAAGAAGATCGGCAAGGTTCCTAACTGTGGAGATACCGGGTTTCGCCTCCATGAGGTAGGTGACGCTTTATTTCAATTAGTCTTTTATTTATTTATTTTGCATAACAGATTCATCCGTCGCGTCTTCGAGAATTCTCGTAATTTACGAAGCGGAAGAAAACAGTTTCGCGTGCCCATGGTGGATGTCTGAGCGGAGCCGCTGTGCGTCAGAGAATCATTCGTGCTTTTCAGGTTGAGGAGCAAAAGATCGCCACCGAAATTTACAAGGTCAAGATGGAAGCTGCCAAAAAATAGGAAAACGTTTTTTTTTGTCTGTTTGCTTCTTCTCGCTTGTTACGGTCTATAAACCTGTCATCTGTTAGAAAATTTGTATCGATTTGTCATTAATTTTGAGTAAGTTTGTTTTTCGCCTAATCAAAACTCCTGATGTGGATTTTAAATACGCCTAATTTAAAGTTAGACTCATGTCGAATGCCTTGTAACCAACTTTGTACACACAACAATATGAGCACCACATGTATACCCTCCGGGGTACGAAACTAATCGAAAACTGGGGTTCCTGCAAATCAGATCGCTGTTTTAGCGTTATCAAATCGTGTTCAGAGCACGACTCTGGATATGGTAACATTTTCTGGAGGTGGATATCCATTTAAGGGTCGGTTATTATGAATCCGCTCAAGGCAGCCGACCGAAATGACCGCGCACTGCTCAAATGGCTAATGGGTGTTAAATGTAAGGAGCACCCGTATCCAGATTGCTGATTTCTTTTCAAAACATGATTCAGTTCCTTTCAGCTGATGAATCATGATCAGCTGCCTTCTTAATGATCAGGAATTTCGAAGCGTGCAAGGCTTTGGAGAAGACCTAGACAGAATGTGTTCTAGGGGTCCACAAAGCCAGTTAGTTCGTTTGCATTTGACGCTCACTCTGGAAACTTGTGGCAGTCTCTATCTGGTGACGGGATAAAGTGGAAACCTGATCTTGGCACTGCTGTGCATTCCCAAACTTCAAGCATTATTTCTGGCAGAAAGGCTTGGAGTTGTCGAACAATGCCCGCGCGGTTGTGGTTGCGTCTGCTTGGCTGCCTAGGGACAAGAGGCCTTGAATTTGGCCACAAACCATTCCTGCAAAGCTTTCAAAGGCTTTCTTGATTTGAAATCCCAGCGCCGTGAGCTGAGCAGCTAACTGCGGACTCATCACGATTCCATCACCTTCATGGACTTGTCGCTTTTTTCTTGGCTCCCTTATGGCGCCCTTATGGGACTGCGTATCCCTGGTCGCTCACTACAAGGTCCATTTTGCTGTCGCGTTGAGTGCCTTGGTGCTTCCGTGGAAAGGTGAGCACAAATTCTCCCGAAGTTGAAGTCCAGGAGTTGTCGTTTTCATTGACACTGCCTTCCCAAGATACCATCTTCAAGTACTTGCAAAGGCTGGTATTTTTTATGTTGCTAGGTGGAGTCCACACGATCACTGATAGATCTTCTAGAGGACAATGTCCGTCGCTCAGCCAGCAGTGTGCTGTATTGGATAGCGGCCACACTATGGGTTGGCTGTGGCTGTGAGAGATTCTGATGCTAGATGCGTAGCAGTTGGACACTTCTGCCACTTACTCTCCTTTGAAGATGGACATGAATTTCCCTGGAAATTCAACTTCTAGCATGTTGGTCGTCTGGCTGAGCTTCTGAGTACTTCTTAGTTGACCATATTTGCAGGTCTTGTGTTGGATCATCCGGCGGCATTCTTCAAAATATGCAAATTAGATATTCAAACAATTTTGAATACACCAAAACATGCACATAAACAGTGTCAACAAACAATTTGAATTTATTCGTGCGGAGCACGACAGAACAAAACGTGGAAAAAGCATCGTGAACTGGCTTTCTTCGCAAACTGGCCTATCCCCCTCGTGCTCTACTGATTCGCTTATTTAATTAAAATTAAAATACATGAGACTCGTCTATACAAAAGCCGACTGACCAAATGCTCAAGAAACAAATAATGAGACTTTGACGAAAATTCTTATAACAGAAAGACTGCAGAATATTTTATTATTAAGACAAAGTGGTAAATAATGGCAAACTTTTTAACAAAGATTTTCACAAAGGCTCAAATTGTTTCACCCCGTCAAATTATTCTTTTAAAACATTGTTATTATCTCAAAGAAGTTCAATTTTTATTAACATTTTTACACCAAAATCTAGCCCTGGATCTCAGCTTTCTAATAAGCTATCAACTAAATTATTAAAATATTAAAAAGTTGCATAAAAAAGACTTAAAAGACTTAAAAAGACTTAAAAAGACTTAATAAAAGACTTAATAAAAGACATAATTTAGTTGAGAGAAGCTGAGATTCAGGGTGTACGCTGGTAAAAAAACATCAAATAAGATTATGTTGACGGGGTAAATACATACAACATTTTCGTAAATTGCTTTTTTAGTAGCAGATAAAAAATGTAAGGCTGCCTGTTCTGTGCTTTGTGATTCACTTTTCATATTCGCGAAATAAAATGTGATATTTTGGACAGAAATTTAAAAAAAACATAAAAATAAAGAAAACAATCAAGAGGTGGAATCGAATTTTACCTAAACTCACTTACTTCACTTCCCATTCTAGCACCATGAAAGACTATGTAAAGTATGTAACTATGTAAAGTACAGGGCGTCCAAATAAATTCGTTGAATTTTACTCAGTCACAACTTTTGTTTCGAAACGATTTTCGAAATTCTGTTTTTGCCAATAGATTTTTCTTCGCTGTTTTTAAAAATTAGCTCCAGTGTGCAATAACATACATTTTATTTGAGCTAACAAACCATGGCACCAATTAATGACAATAGATTTTTTAACAGCCTTTTTTACAATCTATAAATTTGTTTATAATATTTTTGGAGGACCATACTTGTTGATGACAATGAGAATTTGGCGAATTCGAACGCGCGCTGGACAATTTTTTATCCAAAAATACTTTTTGAATTACAGTGAAACTCGATAACAGGGCACCCCGATAACTGCTACTCGATAATAGGGCACCTCAGGCCTGGTCCTGGCCACGGTTAACTAAAATATAGTAAAACGCACTCTCTATAATTGGGCACTCTATAACTGGGCACCCTCGATAGTGTAAGCACCTTAGATTAGTCCCGACTAAGAAGTCCGACCCGATAACTGGGCACCACGATAACTGCACAGCAAAAATATCAGTTACGACAAAATTTACTTGGTCGGGCATGCTTAACTTAAAATCACCTACTCAGTCATTAACACTAGAAAGACGGCCTGTAAGAGCGGTATATTCTGGTGCTGTTTGAACGCTGAATGAATTTCAGCAGAATTGGCTAATCAGCCCTTAAATGGCGTTAAATTTGCGATTTTTGAAACCGGATGTTTTGAACATTTTTAAGCACAATTATTTTTTTAATGAGCTAAAACGCAAGTCTGCAAAGCCAGCCATATCGGCTGCTGAAGCGTACAAAGTTTTGAGATGGTCCGTCAGTACGTAGAAGAAAATATTGTTGATCCGTCTGTGCTTGATCTTTCGACAGATGCGATGATGTGTTAATTTCCGTTCGAATGAAAAACAAAAGCAAAGCATTATAACTGATTTCTTTTCCTCTAATGTTTGATTGTTCAATTGTTTTGATTTGTTGATAAATAAACAATTTATTGTTATCAAAAACTTGTAGAAAATTCGATAATTGGCACTCACTGTGTTCCTGAAGTTCACTGGTACTCCATAAGAGGGCACCCTCGTTAATCGGAGCACTGATAACAGGGCACCCTACAGCCAGTCCCGTGGGTGCCCTGTTATCGAGTGTCACTGTATGTATTGTTGGTATATAAAAATATTTTAAAAACAGAATTAATATAAGTGATCTAGGTAGCTCAGTGTTATAGCAGCTTTGTTTGGTGACTGTCGATCTCAGCTTCGATTCCCGTGTCTGCTTTGTTATTTTTGATCATTAATATTAATACATAATGAATGATTTAAAAATTCGGAATAAAAAAAGTGTCCCGCGCGCATTTGAATTTGCCAAATTCTCATTTTTTTCAACAAGTATGGTCATTTAACACTAGAAAAGTTGTTCGCGAATAATTTTAGCATTTGAAGTCCGGTGTGCCTTAGTGAACCTAAACCGTATGGTTTAGGTTATTTTTAATTTCAATTCTTATCAGATGCAGAATTAATCGAGCTTTCTAAGAAAAATAAATGTTCCTGTGAATGTTGCAAAAGTTGAAAGAAAAAGTTAAGAATTCCTACAGATATGTTATTCCCAATCTAAATTTTCTTTAATATATGGTTATCGCTTCTTTCCTGCCGTTTACTTTTTCAAGTTTTATGCTTATAAGAAAGAGCAACTTATCAGGATTCTTTTGCTACCAAAAAACCTGTTAAACTTAAAATAAACAGGCACAAAATTGGCTTAATAAGTGTGAATACATTTTATTGAGAAAAAAAACATTTTGACGTAAAACTTTTTTTCACTGGGGAAATCCGAAATTTTTATACCGGATTTGTGTTCAGCATAGTCAATTTGAACGTGAAAGCGCTCTTTGAATTTAAAAGTCGTTGTCAATTTTCAAATTCCGCTCAAGACAAATAACATTCAAAGAGCAAAATTTTCTCAAAATCAAATAATTTTTGTCTTGAGCGGAATTTGAAATTTGACAACGACTTTTGAATTCAAAGATTTTTTTTCAATAAAATGTATTCACACTTATTAAGCCAATTTTGTGCCTGTTTTTTTTTAAGTTTAACAGGTTTATTTGGTAGCAAAAGAATCCTGATAAATTTCTCTTTCTTATAAGCATAAAACTTGAAAAGGTAAACGGCATGACAAGACGTGATAACCATGTATCTAAAAAAAATTAGATTGGAAATAACATTTCTGTAGGAATTCTTAACTTTTTCATTCAGCTTTTTGCAACATTCACAGAAACATTTATTTTCACTAGAAAGCCCATACCGAGTTTTCACTAAGGCACACCGGACTTCAAATGCTAAAATTATCCGCAAAAAAGAACTTTTTCGGTAGCTTGATCGGTCTATAAATGATCAGCATGAAATTCTTAGCAAGACGCTTACATTGCTACAAACAACCTTTCTAGTGTTAAATACCGTATTTCTTGTATTAAAAACCCCATCTGTATAATATATTAGCATCCTAACAATTGTTTTTGTTGTCATTGTTGCAAAAGAATGTCCAGGGTGTGCAGGGTCTCCAGAAAGCAGCCAACTGACCAGGCCTGCGCTGGGCATCTATAAAATACATTCTTTAAATCTGGAAGATGACCAAATGTATGAAATAACTGACGAGTGCGAGCACGGCTGTCCATTCTGGTTGGTCAATTCAGGCAGTGAGCACCAAACACTGCCCTTCAAATAGTCTGCGTATGTGTGCAGCTTGGTCTTGACCTCGTGCACAGCCTCCGACCAGGCAACCCCCTGGTCTTGGGGTTTTAGCAAGTGGGCCACCTTGAGTTTAGCACTCAAATACACTCCAGCTACCCACAACCATTCCTGAACATAACAGCAGTTGAAGAAAGTGTGTTTGTTGTGTGAAATAAATTTAACATTTACCGGTCCCTGATGGTAGTTCCATCCTTTGGCCGTTGACTTGTTGGTTCCATCGTCATCGTTGTTGTAGTTTCCTGTCAATTACAGGTTTTTGCTGCTACTTGTCAAAATTTTTGAATTTTCGAACTTTTAGATAAAAATTTGTAGACATAATTAGGGTTGTCGATCGATTTATCGAAAATCGAAGCTTTTTCGATATTTTCGATTATTTCGATAATCGATTATCGAAAATTTTTGATTTTTTCGATAATTCGATAATCGATTAATTGATAGCCTTCGATCGATTTTCGATTATTGAAAATCGAACATTTTTCGATTTCGATCTTTTATAAGCTATTTGTTATAAAAATATATAATTGAATTTTGTGAGTTTTTAAAATGACTAGGTTTTAAAGAAAGACTTTCCAATTATTCGCTTCTTAACCCCTTATGATATTTCACTGAAAAACTTCTTTAACGCTTGGAGTACCGAGAGACCATTTTGCCTCGTTGGACTCAGAATTTCATGCTAATTATTTCTAGCATGATTTCCGGCCTTTTCTTTAACGGAAAGCACACCAAAAAGGTGATTTTACAAAAGTGATTTTTTTACAGCTATCATTTGTGTTCGGAGTACCACTTACATTTATTTTTGTTGGATCCAACATGAGTATCTATACTCAAAAGAAAGCCCGGAGCATGAGCTTTCGAACGGTATGTCTTGGAGCAGTCGGGGTTAATAAAATGTCGTGCTAGAAATAATCAGCATGAAATTCTGAGTCCAACGAGGCAAAACGGTCTCTCGCGACTCCGAGTGTTAAAGAACCCTTCTTAGAACTCATTGGAAGCTGACAAAAGATGTCTGAGATATGGTTAAAGAAGCTTTTCAAAGTGTCTGGCGACAAAATAAAGTGAATATGTCTCCAAGTCGGATGTTTAAAAGAGTTTCAAATTCTAGCCTCAAAGTCGACAACACCTCTCTGGGCCCACTACTCTGCTTCCCATGATGCCGCCTTCCGAAGTACATCATATGCCAAAAAAAGAACCTGTTTGGATGACGCTGAAGATCAAGTGGCAAAGAAGAAGCCTAAACTCAGCATCTCTGTAATTTGTGATTCTCTCCAAGTGGCCTTATTAGACTTTGAAGCCTTTGGAGCCATTGTGGAATGACACATTGTTGACTTTATCTGCTTTTCTAGGTTCACTCTTTAAATACAAGTAATTTACTTTAGGTTTTTACTTTACTTTTTACTTTTAACAACTTCAGATCCTTCGTCTATGATGTGCTTACATGGGAGACCACTGAAAATCAAATCCGAGAGTTGATGCTGCAAGGAAGACCAGGAGTTCCTTTGAATGAAACCGAGGAGACGTTTGTACCATTAAACAACTTGTGGCCGATGAAGCAAATGAAGGACATTTATTGCAAGAAGATGTCTGTGGGATGATTGTGAAGGTAAGTAAAAAGGTGACAATATTTGTAATGGCTTCATTTTTGAACTCATAAAACTCTCAGAATGAACTTGATCTCCACAAGAAAATGAAAGGTCTACCATTTCCGAAACCCAACTCACCCGGTACAGATAGAATGTTGAAGTGGCGGCGTGAAGCGAAGGCTGGTCTACCGATTTTGTCCGTCTTAGCTCAAGAATATCTCTGTCCATCACCAGCAAGCGCTTTCTCAGAAAAGGTATTTTCAAAAGTAAGCCAATGAATTTTAATGATCCAAAAATCGGTCGTCTAATTCTTTAAGCAACTATTTTCTTCTCGAACTATTTGCGCAGCTGAATAACCACCGAAAAAGCCTCCCAAATCTTAGCAGTCAAGGCAGAGCTTGTGGAAAGACTTAAAGGGACGAACGATGAACAGGAAATACGCGATGATGAAGACATGGAAGACATATACTTCGATCATCTAATCACTCTTTAAATGCTTTACCTTTGTTCGTTGATGGCTTAATAAATAACTTGTTTGCTCATATTATCACTTCTTCGTATGTCGAAATAGTAGTATAAGGTTACCTTATTAAAGTATAATTATTTCATAGACTTTGATCGATTATCGACCGATTTTTGATTGATTCCCGATTATCGATTATCGAAATTTTTTCGATTTTTCCGATATTTTGATTATCGATTATCGAAAATTTTCGATTTTCGATTTTTCCAATATTTCGATTATCGATTATTCAAAAATTTTCGATTTTTCGATATTTCGATTATCGAAAATTTTCGATACTTCGATTTTTCGATAATCGAAAATTTTCTAATCGATTGACAACCCTAGACATAATCGATACACTAAACTGTGCATTAGAATTCGGTAATTGCTTAAAAAACATCAACATGGAATACAGCCAAACCTCGTATAACGCCACCCCAAGAAGTTCGTCCACTGCCTGGGGTCCGACAATTTTTTTACTTCCATTTTTTAATTTTTTTTAGGGCAAACTTGATTCGTCAGTCTAGTCCAAAATATCGCAAGGATTCCGATTCGATCGATCAGTTTTACAAAATCTTGTGATCTTGCTATAAAGAAGAGTGGACCTCGATATAAGCTCACCCTTTTTTGAAAATAGGGTGGGCTAATATCGAGGTCTGAGGGTTTTTATAGCAAAATCATGAGATTTCATAGAAATTATCGGCTAAATCAGAATATTTGCGATATTTCGGACTAGACTGACAAATCAAGTTAGCCTAAAGTCTAAAAAATCCAGTTTAAAAATCGTCGGACTCTAGGAGTGAATTAACGGGTTTAAGATAATGAATTATCAGAAAGAAGAGTTGTTATTTCCGGAATTTCTGCATATTACTTTACTAATATGTTTATTGAAAGCTCTTACCATTATAGGCCCAATCACTGAAAAAATGCAGATTAGCTACAATCACTTATTAAAAATACAGTCGACTCTCTGACTTAGGACACTGAAGGGACCTGCCAAATGCCGTCCTAAGCAATAGAGTCGACTGTAGGCATAAAATATAAGCCAGCAATTTTAAATTTTCGATACTATTTTAGGCGCCTTGAAAACCAAAAAAGCACCGAAAATTCTATTTTCCATCATAATTTTTCTTGTGTCAAGCCGTAAAAACGACTCACCTAGGATCTAAAGTGCACATTCCGAGGGGTGCTCCAAGCACTTCTCCCGCTGTTTTCAAAGCATTCCAGGCTTTTTCTGGCTCCACAATGTTAGGGAACTGCAATTTTAAACTTTCAAACTTCAAATAATAATCAAAATTAGCTAACCGCATCCAAAGCAATGCAGAAATTGGGGCGCAGCTGGAAGTCAGTGAAGCCAGCACTGGAACCAAAGGAGTCTTTGATGATGCATCTCCTGTTCACAAACTGGTCCTTGTTGTCCTGGTCAACGTAGAACTTGTTGTTGAACGACTCCTTCAACTTGGCTGCCCATTCTGTCCAAGTCCAGCAGGTGGTTTCACCTGAATGAACAGGCAAAAATAAAAAATTTTAATTTCTAGCGACCCTCTCATAGTCTCAATTTACCAAAGGACTAATTGAAAAAAAAGCTTGCTTAAAATATAATGCACAGAACTCGATTTTTAAATCAGGGTGGTGCCCTCGTCGAATGAGAGAAAACAAAAAAATTTCGGTAAAAAACTGCAGAACTGGAAAAGTTTTAAATTTCCGCATTGGGAAAATATTGATGAGACGCCCCTAAGCCTAGAAATTAAACATACTTTTCAAATGCGTATGTGGGAAGCTTTCACCGCTAGACAATTTAGCTAGTTTCTGAGCTACAAAGAGGGCTAGTCCTTGCAGTTCTACAGCAGCTCCATCCCTAGGAGTAGCTGGTTGTCCTTTATTGCCTGCCTTATCCGAACTTCCCATCTTGTCTGCAATAAATTTTATGCTAATAAATCTATTCCGATCCATGAAATACCCATCCAAGTGCCACAATTCCATTGGTTTCCACCAAATACCAGTCCAGTTTGGTGGTCAATAAATGCGATCAGATTGAAACCTACTTTTTTAATTGTTTTTTTATATTATTTACAGCGAAAAACCTTGATCAGTCATCTGCTCATCAATCTGATGGCCGGCGTTGCGCTCCCGAAAAGAGATTTTATTGAAGTGCCGTTGCAGAGCTTCGTACATGGTCTCGTGCAAGACTTCTGTCTGCAAAAAATTAGTTTTTTTTTCAAAATGTCAAAAAAAGTTTCTGTGTTAGTTTTAGCTAAAACTGTGGCTTCTTACACAATTTCATGTTATAGAACTAATAGATGCCCTCCCCAAGGGTTCGATCGCGAATTTCTAAAATAAAGGCATCTAGTGTCAAAAATAAAGGCAATTTAAAGGAATTTTCACCAAAATAAAGGCAACTTAAAGGCATGTCGTCCCTATGCTTCAAACCCGACAAAAATCAACAAAAAAACAACTTTATTGACGAACAACATACCTTATTATCTCTAATAAAACCCCATGGGGCCTTATTTTTCAACCTCCATTTTTTTAAACTTTAAGTGGTCTGAAGCTTCAGTTTTCATTTACCTTTTGAGCCATGTAAAAAGTGCTTGTTGGATTTTTGAAATCCCTCACGGGCGCTTTTTACAGAGATCAAAAAGTTAATGAAAACAGCAGTTTCAGACCATTTTAAATCTGACATGGGGCCTTATTAGAAGGTGGGGTCTTATTAGAGATAACACGGTATTTTTCTCCCCCCTTTCCTGCTTTCAACAACTCTTTCTGCCCAAGAAAGTAGTCATAACTTTCCTAACATTCGTCAAAATGTGCCTTTATTTTCAAATTAAGGGCAATGCCTTTAATTAAGGGATATAATCGGACCCCTGGCCCTCCCGTCAAATTTTTTCCCCGTCAAATTTGAAAAACGCTGTAGGTGAAATGGCCTCAGAAATTTTTTTGGCTATTCCCCTGGGTATATGTCATTATTTTATGAATATCTTACAACATGTAATAACTCAGTTAGAAGCTGTGGAACTTCCCTCCCGAAAAAATTTTTCTACCAGGATATGAAAATAACGAAAATTTTGACAATATGAACAAAGCAAATTCAAAAAATGGGGCAGTGGGAGACCAAATATGGAGTGAGAATGAGTATTCCTTACTTTGTGTTTTTTTATTTTTCAAAACATTTTTAAAAAAAAGTTTGACCTTTTCGTTTTCTCCATATTGAGCATCATCAGTGGGGTAGAGCCTGAGAACTTGTTCCCCCAAAAGTTTTTCTCCACCAGGCACCATTCCACATATCTTAGGATTGCGACCAGCCAAAACCATACAGCATCCCTGCAGTTGTACCTAGCTGCTTTGCCTTCAGCTAATAGGTTAGGAATAAGGCCGTGTCTGAGTGTGCCCGCAAAAGCTAGAATGATGCATCGGGCCTCTTCAAAACGACCAGTCAGAAGAAGAACACCTGGGAGAGCTATAAACGTGTCTCGACCCCAGTTGCGCCAAATTCCTAAAAAAATATTATTTGGTGAAGGTACTCCAGTCAAAGTGGCTAATAAATTATGGACATCTATTTTGGTGTCACGAGTGTCTATATATAGATTTCGAGAGGTGTAATGAATATGCTCCACGAATTTAACAAGGTTCTGCTACCAACTATGAGCACTCCCACCAAACGATAAGCTGCATTATCAAAGCATTTACAATAAGTAGGAATAAATCAACTGCGCAAACAAAGTTTTGGGCTTTAAAGCCAGCTGTTCTAAAAAAAGTTGAACAATTCTAGTAGCTATCGATAGTAAAGTGGGATGATGGTTAGTATATCAAAGTGTGAGCAGGAAAGCGTTACTAAATTTAAGAGCTCTTTTCAGAGATATCTTATTGAATGAATTATTACACATTTGCCTTTTTCAAAAACAACTAAGCCTTACCCTCAGCGAAATGAGGAAGTCCGGCAGCTAGGAAGGAGGATCTTGCAAACTGTTCTCACTAACACCAGAAGCAAGCGGGGGGAGTTTGGCCGATGGAATAGAAGCCAAGAAAGAGATTGATGAAAAGGACAACTTTTCCGTAATTTCTAGCTTGGGAAGATGTGAAACCGAGCTAAAAAAATTCATAACTACCAAAATACACAAAAATTTTAAAAATATTTCACAATATTTTTTCGTTCAGAACACATTCCACGGATTTGTACAAATATGAGAAAATGAGCTCAAAGTAGGCAGGTTGCAGAAAATGGGGCACTCCTGTAAGTAGTTTGGAAATATTTTATGTGTGAAATGTGTACCGTATTTCTTCTAATTGCCGCACATGTGCGTTTATTTTTCAATCACCCGAAAATCGGAAATTTTCAAATTCGATCTAGAGATTTTCGGGTGCTTAACCAAGATCTGAAAAGTGGAATCGGTAGAGCTCGTGGGAGTTAAGAAAATGCATCAAACAGCTTAGCAAAATATTCACTCTGCTCCGAGATATAAGTCTTTAAAGTTAGGGGTGTGCGGTAATTAGAGACTGTGCGGCAATTAGAAGAAATACGGTATGTGGGCTAACCAACCTTGTTTCAAAAGCCCAAACATGCCTTCAAACAATTGAGCAATCGGTTGCAACTCTGTCAACCTCTTCAGCCGTCCCACAATGTAGTCGGCAATCCAAGTGCCGTCCCTGAGGTTGGAGCACAACGGATGTCCTAAGTCATTGGTTTCCTGGATACGCTTGAGCACTGGATGAATGCCCTCAAGACCACAGTAGACCAGTTTGCCAAAGTTGGGCACATCGTAGGCACCTGCAAGCAATCCTCATTAATGAGATCAGAGAAAGAGTTGTGAGTTGTGGAATCAGAGTTGTGGAATATTGCTGGTCGAAAAGGAATTTTGAGTCAATCCTCAATCACATGGGAATTTTCGGACCTGTTCTGGTTAAATTCATACAGGTTATCGAAATCACCATGATTACCATAATAGACCTAAAAAATTATAGCCAAAAGTGTGTGTCCCCCCAAACCAGAACAGGTCCGAATTTTTGTCAAAAATTTGAATATTTGCGTAAGGAATTCGTACTTCAAAGGCATTTTAGGTTGGTGGGTGTATTTGAACCAGGCGGACTATGCTATCCTTCGTAAAAAATTGAAAAAGAAGCCATGACATCCGGCGTCCACTCCTGGCCAGGAACCGGAAGGTGAAAAATTTCAAGTTGGAAGTTTGAAGGAAGGTCGAAGAATAATATAGCGGATAGAACTTTGAACCAACCTAATTTGAAGGAAATTTTATAGAAGGGTACATATCCTCAGGATTGGGTCATGCAAATTTTTTTTTTGGCTACTTCCACAAGAGGAAGTCCCACATATAGGGTTGTCGGTTCGGTTAACCGATCTCGGTTTTTTCTAACCGAAGAATTACCGGTTTTCGGTTATCGGTTCGATTAACCGAAACAGAAAATTTCAGTTAAACGTTCGTTTTAAAAAATTTGGTACATCCTGGCCTCTTTTCAAGTTTTCGTTTCTATTATGATGTCTTTTTCTCACTTTCTAAGTCATTGACCGGTTAATTTGTTGCATACTTTAGAAAATTCCAAGTGAAGTATGGAAAACTTTCAAAAAATCGTGCGATAAGCCTGTCGGCATTTGCGGCGATGAACTCAACTTGGGCAAGAGCAAGTCAACATCGAACCTCTCTGCTCATCTCAATTCGGCAAGACACAAGGAAGCGATAAAGGAAAATGAAGCAGGACCAATGCCAAAGAAAGCCAAAATAGATTCCGTCTCTACTCTCTTCAGTTCAAATTACAAGTCCAATCTGCTTCAGTATGCCCAGAAGTTTCCTGCATGTAGAATGACAAAGCACGCGGAAGATATGTCACAGAATGACTTTGAAGAGATTGCCAATATTGTTTAAATTCTTTAGCCATTTAAAAATTGTACAAAAATGGTAAGCCATGATCTTTTACTCTTTCTACAAGAAATTTTAATTTGCTTCTATTTAATTTGCTTCTATTTGCGATTTAGGCTTCGTTTCAAAATGCTCCTTTATCTTGCTATTCGATTTTTGTTAAAATTCGATTTTTGTCAGAGCACCTCGAGAATCTCTATGGTGTGTTTGCAATAACCATGAATGAAAACTTGGAAATGAGAACAAGGGATTTACTCAACCCATCGGAAGTTGGATATACAGATGTTTGAGCGTTGTAGGTAGATTTTGTTCAATAATAATTTAGTGTGGAGATTATTTGTTCATTAAATCGAAAATATCTGTTATTGGTAAAGTTAACCAAAAATTTTGGTTTCGGTTCGGTTAATCGAAACCGAAAATTTCGATTAGCCGACAACCCTACCCACACACATTCCACAACCCACCTTGTCCATGCACAGATTGCTCCTCGGCTTCACAGCGGAAAAGAATGTAGTTGAAGGTTTGCAGGTCGAGCTTTCTCAAATGGGACTCCAATTCTGAATAATTTAATTGAAATCATCCATCAGATCATCTCAACACAACTACCTTTGCTGATTTCCTCACTTCCGACCGCTTTTTCAATGGCAGCACAAGCCGTGGCTGTGTCTTTCTTGGGTTGGATCCTTAATACAGAACACATTAAAGCCACTGAAAATGATTCTTACTTGAAAGCAATGACGGAGCCAGAAGTGAACAGTTTGAAGTGGATGGAATGCTCGCTGACATCCACAGCCATCGACTTGTCCAGTGGCACATTTTCATAAACTTCCACAGAAAAGTTTTTGAGACCTTCGATTCTGTCGCTCACACCTTCTTGGACATTATTTTCAGTTGGGGTTGAATCCCTAACTCCATTTTGCAGCTGGCTTTCCACAGTTTTGACCTCAAATAGAATGCCAGTAATATCGTCTGAAATGGGTTGAGACTGAAAGTTGGATTATGCATGTGATGATGAAGAATCTACCTGCTATGTGGATGTCTTTGCACTGAGGAGTCCATTTGAAGGTGGAGAAGCAGCAGTGGGAAATTAGCAGAACAGATTCATGAGTTTTTGGGTTATGCCTGGTGATTGCTACAATGTCTTCGTTGACTTGATCCACGAAAATCTTTAAATTTTTTTTGTAAAATATACTTGTGTGAGCTTCTGATCGCGGCGTGTCAAAAACGTTGAAAGGCGAAATCGGCACTTTCTTGCCGAGCCCAAAATTTCGAAAACGATTGAATTTTTTGGGGGTGTTTCTTCTAAAAACAAGACTATGAACGGTAATATTAACGCGATAGATTATGACCGGTAATTTTCACAACTCTAGGTATATTCAAGGCGTTAAATGGCAGAACGCCAACCTCGATTTCGCCTTTCGACGTGTTTGACACGCCGTGTATGCTATGCTTCAATTTCTTTGCAATTTTTTAAATTTTTGTAATTTTAATGAAAAAGCTATTGAATTACACAGAAAATGATTGCAGATAAATCTTATGTCTATCGCAAATATAGGCCGAAATAGGAACAGAAATTGGAAGTTCAAAATTTTTAGCAGCGGAAAACGGAAAAATTTGTGGACAGTTTGGACAAAAACGTTTCAATTATTCCCTAATTGGCCTCTTCCTTTCCGAAATCTTCAAAAAATCCCTCTTTTTACAGAAATTCCGTTTTATTCCTCGTTATACAATCCATAAAAAACCAACCTATTATTTTTCAACTCATCGAAAATCTAGAAGTTTTGAGGTCCATTTCGAATTTTTTTATGATCAGTCAAAATCAAGAGCTCTTGGGAACTAAGAAAACGCAATTAATAGCAATGTAAAATATGATTTTTGGGATGACGTATACGTCTTAAATTGTTGAGAGGGGTAATAAAGTGGAATTTTCGGCCAAAAAACGTTTGGCCAACCCTCCCCCACCCACAAAACTAGCGGAAACTCATTACTGTAATACCTCAGAGAAACCATTTTCAGCCAAGTGAGCATGCAAGTCATTGAACAAACGTCTGGCTTTGATGATTCCCATTAAGTTGGAATCCGCAGTGATGTCTGACCAGTTGTGGTAGAGTCGTTCTTCTTGAACTACATCGATCTAAAATCAAAAGATTATGAACACCTGTGAAGAAGAAATTTCCTAAAGCCGTACATTGAAAGGTACAAATTCGTCGTATCCACGCACTGTTCCCTAAACAGACAACTTTATCTACAGAATTTGTAGAGAATTTAAGCTTACCGATGCACAATAAGCCATTGCAGTCATGGCAGCAGTGGGAACATAGTCATAGGCTGTCCTTTTCTGAATTTTGTCAATTTGAAAATTTCGAGTTCTGCAAAAAAGTGACCCACTTGGTATGGAGAAGGATTGTCATGCGTCTGAAACAATACTTTTTGTTGTGGTAATGAGTAATACTAGATATTCATGGAGATATAAGCTAGCCAACCTGATCGTAAAAAAGAGCATGTGACACAGAAGGAGGGGCTGGACGAGTGGCTTTGAAGTGGAAAGCACCAACTGGATCACCCCCATATCTATACACAAAACGTCCCTGCTCGTGGCTGTCCGGTGCGTTCTGGCACTCTAAAATTATATCGTCCTTAATTAATGGTCTTTTGCTATGAAACTGCCAAAAAAACTGTCTTGATTTCCCTACGGATAAAAAATTAAAACCATTAATTTTGACCCGGAGCCTGAATTTTGCAGTCAAAGTAGGACACAAAAATCCTCTCCTAAATTTTGCCTTGGCTGCAAAATATTTTCTCTCCACCGTTACCAAGCAAACTCAAAAAGTAATTCACAATTTCATTCACAAGATTTTGCAACGCTACTTCGCTTTTGTAAATTTTTCTCATAAGATTTGGGAAAAAAAGACATACCTCTAATCAATGAAGTGATTCCCAGTCGATTCACAAAGACATTGTCCAAGGCTTCATTTCCAGTGAACAGCTCTGCCACGACATACAAGTTTTTGCGAACTTTCCTTGCCGCAGTCAGCAAGTACTAAAAATTCCAACAACTACTAACAATGATTTATTTTTCAAAAGCAAACCTCAGCCACGTGGATCGGTGTGCTGAAAAAGTAAAAATAAATAATTTTAGACGAAAAATGTCAACCAAAATAGACCCGCAGTAAATTATTCTGCAAACCTGTGGCAATTGTCGATGCGAAAGCCATGAAAAATGTCGGCACACTGCTCGGAGTATTCCTTCATGTAGTTCCACAAATAAGGGCAGTCCTCCGGTTGCCTACCATAGTTGAGTTTGACACAATCACCCCAACAGACCAGCTCTCTGCGCAGATAGACAGTGGATGGCGCCTCAGCAAAGTTCACTAATGGATCAGCATTCATGACCCAACCATTGCAAGCCATCAGGAAAGGGGAGGTGGACGAATTGTAGGCTAGTTCTTCGTCTTCTTCCCATGAGCTGGTCTTCTCCCGGTGCAAAAAGTAGCTAGAAATGGAGATTTGGCATTAAAAAAATAATAAAGTTAGGAATTAATGGATTCTGAGCAGGGTAAAGATCATTATCACGTCCAAATTTAGATTTTCATTACTTTTTTAGACTTACAATTTTCTAAAAAATTAAACAAAATTCAAAAAATTTCAAAAGAATTTTTTAAAAACTTTTTTAAGGACTTTTTTTTTTCGATTCTAGAATTTCGGTATTTTCCTCTTTCGATTTACGATTTTGAAAATCTCTCAGTTTCGATATTTTTCCATTTTCGACGCATCCTTGGAACAGACCTCTACACGCACTACAATTTTTTATTTGCTTCAGAGGAGTTAAAACCGCAGCTTGGTCCGCTAAAATTTGTGCCCGGGCAGCGCCACAGTAGCGAGTGTTTTGAAAAGTAACGAAAAGAAGAGTGGTAGTAGTAGAAAGGACAAAAATAGTTGGGGCAAGAAAACTGAGTTTTCAGACTTTGCGGACTTTCGAGCACCTTCACTTCAGTCCCCTCAATTAACCGGGCGGCGGTAAATTGCCCCTTCAAATTTGTCTTGAGAGGATTTTTTACTGAAAAGTTTCGATCCAGTTGTCAGATCTAGGGTTGTTCAAAATAATAAATACCCGGGTTTTCCAAGGGTTATACCAGGTTTATACGGATTATACCAGGTATATACCGGGTATTTACCCGAATAAATACCCGAAAAATAAATACCCGTGTATTTGTACAACCCCAGTCAGATCAAAGTGTTTCAAGGGCGGCGGTAAATTCCTGGTCTGGTGATTTCCCCTGCGGTAAATTCCCCTCCGAAATTTTTAGGTTACAGATTCAAATCCTAGTGACAGAAGACATTATTTTTTTCTCAAATAACAGTCATAACTAGTATTTAAAACTATTTTAGACGTGCTGTGACATGGCTGGGAATCGAACCCGCGACCAACTATCACCGGTTTCTGCTACTCGGGCAGCGATCAGTTAGACCCGCGGCCAATACGCTCCGTACTTTTTAAACAAATTATATTGCTATATTTTTGTATTGAAAAGTATTCTTGTTATTTTAAATGTTTTTCTATGAACCAACCACAGTTTTGCTTGATGTCCTATATACCAACAAGACTAAGTGGTCGTACACTTGGATCAACAAATTTGAATTTTTTACGTTTTTGAGTTTCAAAACTTGTTATCTGCACTAATTCGAGCTTTCTAAAGATGGTTTGATAGTGGTAAAATTACGTTTTGATGGTATTTTTGCAGTTACAGCTGTGGTTAAATTATAGAAAAACATTTTAAATGATGGAAGTTCTTCATAAGACAAAAAAGATCAATTAAAAAAGTTACTATGGAGAGAGTTAACTGCATTTTTTGCGTACGGGACACCCAAATGAACCAAGAGTACACCCAAAAGATTCTGGATATCGAGGGTAAATCAAGACTACTGAGCATGAATCTGAACCATTGGGGTGGATCTGAACCATTGCGAGTGAATCAGGTGGCATCAAGTGGCCTTTAATTTCTTTTCCTTCCTAATACTGCCCCTACTAAGGTTGGCGGTGGGGATGCACATGACAACAGCGTCACAACTCTTTCGAATAAAAAAATCCTCTCAAGACAAATTTGGAAGGGCAATTTACCGGAGGGGCAATTTACCGAGGAGCAATTTGAAGAGGGGCAATTTGTAGGGGGGCAATTTACCTAGAGCCCAGTTAACCTAATCGTTTTTTTTTCTGCAAAAACTAACTTAGTGACTAGCGGTGCTTTGTCAGTCACAGCTCCTCTTCTGGGCCCACTTCCATCCACCCTTTCGTAAGCTACATGTCCCATGGTTGCGTTGATACCAGCATAGCAATGGTCCAAAGCGATTTTGGCAGCTTCTTCGTTCAAATTTTCCAGGTGGTGTCGGAATTCAGATGAGCACTTTTCCAGTCTGTCGTCCTCGGTGCTCGCGTCGGATCTACGAATAATAGATTGTCAAAAATAGAAATTGAAAGCGTTTTATAGTTTACCTCGGTTTGTTAAACACCTTCAAAGCTTGGTTCAAGTCCACACTGGCTCCGAAACGACGGTATTGCGGATCTGGCATGGCAGTGACTGAGGAAGCGTCTAACGGGCCTTCACATGGTTCCGAACCTAGAAAATTAATTTTTATTATAATAATGAAATTATTCAGGAGATTCCAAGTGAATGTGGCTAGGAAAAGTTCTGCAGGAGCAATAAAGTGAAATCAGTGAAGGTCATTTTTGCAAAATTTTGTATAAACTGGTTGAAAACCACTTACCAGAAGCTTTTTGCTTGAACTCCTGCACAGTTTTGTCAATATCTACTTGGAAGAACTGCTGAAGGCGTATAGAAGGAAAAACTGCAAATAAAAACATGAGATTATTGAGTTTCAATATGCTAAATGCAGGGTTTCCTAAGAATATCTGAGAATTCAAACGGCCCCAACTTTTTCTAAAAGCCGAATTTCGACATACGGTTATTTTTAATCAATTTGTCCTGATTATACATTTTGCACATAATGTCAAAACACGATTTTCCCTTGGTCTCTCCTTTGATTTGGATCCTGTCATTTGATGCTCTCTGGATGGGAAAAGGTCCAAACCATAGGGACCAAGAAAAAATTTTATATAAAAATGTAGATTTCAAAAAATCTCATGTTGAAATTCAGTGTCTATGGTAGGGTTGTACAAAAATATGTTCTTGAGAATATGCACGCATTTGCGAGAATATTCTCCGAGATTCTGCGCGTGACTAAAAAATGCAGCATAATCTCTTCAAGAGGAAACTAATTTTTTAAAAGAATGTTTTCGCTGCTTTTTGAAAAATTCTTCTTATTTGTACTCATTATTTATACAGTCAACTCTTAATACAGTACAGTTGCTGGGAACGCCAAAAAAAAAGAGATTAACTGTATATTAAGAGTTGACTGTATATCAAAAGTTGACTGTGTAGCGAAAGTTGACTGTAAGATCAAACCTTCATCTAAACGTCCCTTCTTGGGACCGGCCCTGTGGGCCGTTAAATCGAGGGGGAGTTAAATCGAGATTTTATTGAACGTTGACAAGATATTAAACGATTTTGATGCATTAATGAATGATTCTGATTGATCCTTACGATTTATTGAAAGAAGATTGATTATGTCAAACAAAAAGATTATGATCGTGTTTAGAAAATATTCTCGAGAATATTTTTTAAAAGATTCTGCTCGAGCGTTTGTACAACCATAGTCTATGGTCTCTTTTGTGACATTTTTGAATTTGATCAATTAAAACTATTACCCACCCCCTGAGCCCCCTGGTTGGTTAGAGTTGAGATGCGCGCACTCACTTGCCTTAGACATAATTCCGAGCAAGACTCTTGATCAAAGAAATGCATAAAGAGTCTCTTTTTGCCACGGCTCATGTTGAAAAACATGGTAAGTAAGTAATCATCTACTTTTTTAATGTCTTTGCGTAA
This sequence comes from Ditylenchus weischeri, assembly GCA_029231635.1. Classification (NCBI taxonomy): domain Eukaryota; kingdom Metazoa; phylum Nematoda; class Chromadorea; order Rhabditida; family Anguinidae; genus Ditylenchus; species Ditylenchus weischeri. The sequence goes on from JAMRYI010000632.1 coordinate 54,514, forward strand.
AAGTGGCCCCCTTTTATCCCCTTCCCCTCCCAATACAGCTCTTATTCCCTTTAAAAATTCAAAAGGCGCCAATTTAAATTACAGTCAAACCTCGTTTATCCGGCACCCCCAACAGTTCATTCCCGCCTTGGGTTCGACACTTTCTTTAGCTCAATTTTCGAAGTCTTTTGCTAAATGTGATTCGCCAGTCTAGTCCGAAATATCGCAAGGATTCTGTTTTTGCCGTTCGTTTTTCCAAAATTTTTAAATTTCGTCATAAAGACCCGCGAACCTCGGTTATCCGGCACCCTTTTGAAAATCAGGTGCCGGATAACCGAGGTCCGCGGGTCTTTATGGCGAAATTTAAAGATTTTGAAAACGAATGGCAAAATCAGAATCACAATATTTCAGACTAGACTGGCGAATCACATTTAGCAAAAGACTTCGAAAATTGAGCTGAAGAAAGTGTCGGACCCAAGGCGGAATGAACTTTTGGGGGTGCCATCTAACCGAGGTTTGACTGTATGTAATTTTGACTAAAAAAACCATGACATCCCCCCTGTGGATCGAAATTTTTGTACTCAGAATTCAAAAAGCAGCCGGCTTTCTTATGAAATCGGGGTCGAGAAACACGAATATGATGTTATGTCCTCCACACGAGCACTCTGCTTGGGGGTGGGCTGGTGATTCGAAACTGCAACCAAACTGTCACAAAAGGAGCCAAACGCCTTAACGAAATGTAATTAGACTCCTAGAAAACATTGTGGCTATTAAAAATCAACAAAAATTATTAGAACACCCTACACAAAAAAACAACCTTCTGACTCCAGAATTCTTCTTAAAGCCTAAAATTGATTATGTATTCGACTGATTAAGGCATAAATAGGTCATAAACCCCACCAGTAAATGGCTTTCGCAGTCGATAACAGCAGGTAGACCTTTGTGTTCCCACTTGGATTCACCAATTTCTTTGGAGAAATGCTGCAACACTCGGTCGATCACATATGCTGGTCTCATGTGCGGTGAATTGTTGCAGTTGAAGGCACACTCCGGGTGGTCCTCCAAATCTTTTGTTTAGTCATCAATCACTTATTCAATAGATACATACCCACAGCCATTGAGCGTTTTTTGCAGCGTGGTTCCAGACCACGTCTTGAATGGTAAACATGTGCCTGCAAATTTAAAACCAAGAAAAATTTTTTTGCGGCCGATTCTGAAATGTAGGCCAAAGAAAACCCGAAATATCAAGTATCTTTTTGAAAATTTTATTTTCTAGTTAGCCTACTAAACAGGAATGAGTTCCCCATGTTTTAGTCTAGTGGGCGGCTTAGAAAAAATCACAGCGGCAGTGAATTTTCAAATAAAAGGTGAATTTTAGCGTAGCTCGGAATTTTTTCTCAAGTGTCAATAACAAATTATCGAAAATCCATAAATTTTAGACGACTATGGATTCGTAAACATTAATCGAGGTGCCACTCTATCTTAACATTCTGAATTTTTTTTGACTTGATCTTAACGGATTCTGATTCAAAAAGACATTTTTCATAAGCAGTTCCTTCCCGACAACTTTGTTCCCACAAAGTTGTCGATTTCCAATCAGAATTTTCAAAAGTTAGGTCATAAATGATCACGAAATAATGGTCCTTCAACCCCCCAGTCGTAAAAATCAATTATAGATCCCACCATTCGGTTTCCATTTTCTGCACAAAATTTTTGAGCTGCTGGAAATCTGCCTCGAAGAGTGGGTTTAGTTGATGGTAGTCTGCGATTGAATAGCTAAACAAACTCTTTCAAGACGATTCACAGATAATTTAGGCAGCTGACCTGCTGTTGGAAATACCCAAAGTTTGTACGGGAGTCAGGTGACAGACATTGTATCCAGCCTCTTTGGACACCTGCATACGATCTTCCCATTCTGAGAGTGGTCCTAACAGCTTGGCTATGTGAGTGATCACACTTAATCCATTCAAAGACAGCACTCTCGAGGTGCCACTTATGTTCCATTCAGGAACCACGGAGAAGTATCCATGTCCAACCGGTGTTTTGGGGTCGGAAGCCAGAAAGAATTCATACCTGAATTAATTTACAGTGGCGGAAAAAAAGTTACCGTACGGCACAAAAATCGTGTATTCTTCCCGAAAAGCGTTTTGCAGAGTATTATTCCGATGATAAAACCAAAAACAAAATATACCACCTTGTGCAGAATTTAATGTTCTACAACATTGTTGGTATAAATCAATATAAATATCACGACAAATTTCACTATGATCGAAACGTCGTTGAAATAGTGGCCGGAAAAAAGTTACCGTACGACATCGATATCAATACTTTTATTGACAACAATACAGATAACAACATCGAAAAAGAATCTCAATACTTTGTAGAGTATCCACCAGCATCTAGAATTGCTTTGTGACTCAATTAGCTTCTGCAGGCGTTCATCTGAAATGAATTCTCAAGCCCTATCCACTGCTGCGTTTAGGTCCTCCTTCTTCTTGAATTTGCGCCCTGCGAGTAGCTTTTCCACTTCCCACCAGAGATTCTCGGTTGGGTTCAAGTCACGAGATTGCGCCGGCCACGAAAGAACATCAATGTTATATCGGTGGAACCATTCTGTGACAATGTTATCCTCGTGCTTTGGATCGTTATCTTGTTGGAACAACTGAAACGAATGGAACATATTCACTCAAATACGACCAAATTGTGTCATTTACCGAGTTCTGTTCTTGGTGAGCATCTTACATCTGCTCGAAATGAGACAAAATCGTTTCCGAAAGAATTTGCTGGTACTGAGAACGATCCATCTTGCCGTCCACCAGTCGAAGTGGTCCACGCCTCTTCGAATACAATACATTCTTGAGAAAGAGTACCTCCATCAACCGATTCTGAACAGTCCTCGCAGTGATGATGTCTAGCTTGAGTTCTTTCCGAATCTCTGGAGCTGTCAATTTTGGATTTTCCCTGCAATTTCGCACAATCATTCGATCCATCCTTAATAGAACAAATAAAATCCCATTAATCAACTCCAGAACGATACCTAGCAGTTGTCTTCCTGTGACGACCATCCTTCTTGTGAGCTTTCGGGTGCTTTCGCTGGTTGTAGGAATCGACAACGGACTGTTTAGGAATTCTTAAATGTTCAACAATCCTATCAAAGCTCCAGCACTCATCTGTTCACAATCAGCGTTTCCGTAACCGTATCCACCAATTTCGGGCGCATCTAAAAATATATCGGATGTTCGTACGGTAACTTTTTTCCGGCTACTATTTCAACGACGTTTCGATCATAGTGAAATTGGTCGTGATATTTCTATTAATTTATACCAACAAAAATGTCCACGTCGTAGAGCATTAAATTCTGCACAAGGTGGTATATTTTGTTTTTGGTTTTATCATCGGAATAATACTCCGCAAAACGCTTTTCGAGAAGAATACACGATTTTTTGTGCCGTACTGTAACTTTTTTCCGCCACTGTATGTTTAAAATTTCAAAAAGCTGCTGAAAAAGATCTATTCAATTTGGGAAGGAGTCATGAGGAGCCATAAGTTACGTCAATTATGTTATTCTGTCTTTTACAAAGTCTTAGATTTCGACAAAAAGTACAACAAAAGTTTTTATGTTTGAAACAATTTTGAATTGCACTTTTCAAGTTTGATTCACCATACAGGTGTGTCAAAAAACTTTAAACATATACAAAAATTGAGTGGGTAGCCTGGGCTGGTCCATTTTCGAATTCATTTGAGATTTTCGAAACTTTCTTATCGTTAGAAAATGTACAACTTCACCTAGGATTCAGTAAGACAATCGTAAAATTGTTTTTGTCATACACAAAGTATTCAAATTCACGACAAAATTACTTGAAGGCTCCAAAGAAGTCGCACGAAAGTTGCCTAACATTTCCAGAGTCCAACTCCGCAACTGAGCTCAACTCATCAAAGTTAAAATGCTTGTCTGTGCCACAAATCTGGAGCTGAACAGCATTGCCTAGTAAACCTTTGCCGCACACGAACTGGATGTTCCAACCTGCACAAAGAAGCTTTTTATTTATGGCTTGTTCACGTTCTTCGAGTTAGAGTTCGGTTAAGAGGTGTTCATGTACTCAAAAATCCGAACTCGAACTCCAACTCGAAGGTGTTCACGTACTTCGAGTTCAAATTCGGGTACTTCGGTTCTACCGGAGAATCCGGTCCCATTTTTGCCTTGGTCCCCCCTGTTGTTTTTTTTCCTTGGTCCCCCCTTTTTGCCTTGGTCCCCCCTGTTGTTTTTTTTTTTGCGATAGGGTAGGTTTTAGACAATCCAAAACAATAACAGGGAAGCAGGGTAAAAAGAAAAGGGGGACCAAGGAAAAAAAACAACAGGGGGACCAAGGCAAAAATGGGACCGGATTCTCCGGTAGCACCGGTACTTCTATGGTTTAGATCACACCTTCAATTTTTTGATTTTTAGTGCAAATTTGAATATATTTATTATTCACAAGCATACAATTCAACAATTTGTGACCACAAATAGAACATAACATCATTACCAGAAAATTTTCTTCTCCATACAAAATCAGAAACATAGCTTTGGAAAATATACCGTATTTCCTCTAATAGCGCCCCCCTCTAATAGAGCCCCCCCCCCTTATTTTTTGACTAGAACTTCAGAGTTAAGGCCATTTTTGATTGACAATTTCAAAATTTTTGGGCATCCAAAAAATAAAGCCCCCGGGGCTCTATTAGAGGAAATACGGTAGTTTCATAGAGCAAAGGTTTCAATATCAAACCTGATCCGCGTTCGACTCCACCAAAGACCATCAATGATTAATATTTTTGGCGAGAATTTAAACGAAAAGCTTTGTTGCATTCTTTTCGTTATTTTTCAACACAAATTTGCACTAACAATCAAAAAATTGAAGGTGTGATCTAAACCATAGAAGTACCCAAATTCGTTTCAATGTTCGCTTAGATTTTGAATTTTTAATTCAAAATTTTGCTGAATTTCTATTTATATAGTCTGAAAATAGATTGAATCGCTCAGAATCCCACCCAGAAAGGCCAAAAGTCACTGAAATTTGGTTTTTTGGCGGTTTACTAAGAGGGTGGGGGGTGTAAGCTTTTTGCGAAAATTCGATTGCGCTTATCAGATTTGCCGTTTTATCGACTCAATTGCTCAGAACCTTACCCTAAACCATTTCAACCACTCCCAACCAGCATTTAATCATTCGGAACCAGTTTTTACGCTAGTTTAAGGTGGTTCTGAGCGATTGAGCCGACAAAAGTTAGATTCTGATGCGCAAAATCGAATTTTCGCAAAAAGTTCACCCTTTAGTAAACCCCCGAAAACCCAACTTTCAGTGACTTTTGGCCTTTCTGGGGTGGGATTCTGAGCGATCCAAGTTACCCACATAACCACGTTTAAGTTCGAGCTTGAGTTCGGATCAAAGGTGTTCACGTAGCCAAAAATCTGAACTCGAAGTACGTGAACAAGCCATTACAAAATTTTGATGCAATGAAATGGTAAAGTACATTAAAAGTTCTAAACGTCATGCAGAGAAAAGTTTTGTCAAAGGGCCATTGTCCTCTACGACAACGGTTGTCCCCCGCCAATCCAAAAAAAATTCCTCAACAAAAATTTCATCCGCGCGACATTTCGAACTTTTCATGTACTCTGTCCGGTTGCAACGAAATGTGTTTCATACCTTTTTGCAGTCTCACCACTCGACTATCCAAAAACTCGCCCTGGTTCAGCTCAATGCACAATGTGGTTGTGGATGGTGAAGATGGTGAGGTTTTGAAAGCATGTCCATTCTGCAACACTTCTCTGCCGATGCACTGATGAAGAAGGACCATTGCAGATACTGCAATTCGGGTCAAAATGTAATTACCGTCAAATTTCACTTTAGAAAGTCATGTTTATGGTATCAGACATATTACTGTCCCACAGTTAACTCGCCGAAAATAAGTCGTGACTGGAAAAATAATTGTGGATTTTTTTTTTCGCTTTAATAGGGGGCCCATAAGGGCTAAAGTCGGTTTTTGAAAAAAAAACAACAACCAGAAACAAAAAACATAGAAATTAAAAAAAAATTGAACTTTATTATTGAAAATGGAAAGAGATCAGATTTCTTTCGGATAAAACGAAAATGACATTTTTGCGAAAATGTGCCACCTTTTTTTGTTAGTTGAAAACGGCAAAAAATCTGCCTATTTTTTTAAAAATTGATAGCACTAAGAGGTAGCCTTGCGATTCTAGTTTCTAACAAGGTATCGTTTGTTGTAACATCTGTGCAAAATATAACACAAAAGGGTAAAAGTATGAACCAAATTACCGTATTTCCTCTAATAGAAGACCCTCCCCTCTAATACAAACCCACCCCTCAAATTTGAGGGTCTGGATTTCAAAACTGTTTGATACGTTTTCTTAACTCCCACGAGCTCCACCGATTCCACTTTTTAAATTTTGGTTGAATACCCAAAAATCTCGAGATCGAGTTCCAAATTTTCCGATTCTTGGGGATCCAAAAGATAGAAGCCCCGGGGCTTCTATTAGAGGAAATACGGTATTTTTCTGACTTGCTTCATACTTTCACCTTTTTGAGCTACTTTTTGCTAAGATGTTGGAATAAATGATACCTTCTTAGAAACTAGAATTTCAGGGCTAGTCGATAGCGCAAAAAAAATAAAAAAATTTAATTTTTTTATCACAAAGTTGAGTGGGTTGAATGGGTTTTGAAAAAAATTCGACAGAAAAATGCACATTCTGAATATGACACATTATCAGTAAAACCAAAAATTCTCATTTTTGATATGTTCAAAATTATTATTTAGAAAAGGAATATTTGGCATTGCAAAATACGAGCTGTGCTTTTATCAACAAAAAAAGATTTGCAGTAAAGAATTTTCTTTGCTTCACGGCTCACCCCTAAATTTCCATGAAATTTACGCTCCGTAACAACAAATCACTTTATTTTATTTCAATGACGTACGAGTGGAACCAAACATTTAGTTAACCGAATATTTGGTCGATCAAATAGTTGGCCGACTAATTTTTGTATTTAGTACCAAAATATCAAGGTTAGTTGGTCTGGTTCGCGAAAAGCTGAAATTAGTCATAAAAACAGCTTTTTCGTGGCATATTTCAGTTTTTTGCAAACCAAATCAATAGAAGCTTTTTATTAATCACTAAGTATTTGTCACGAGTCCAGGCTAAAAAAACAAACAGAAATAAAATTTTCCAGAAATGACACAGTCGACTCTCGACATAGCAAGCCCCCTCAAATCCGACACTTTTTTTTACCCCAGATTTCGAAGTCGTTTGCCAATTGTCTTTGGTTAGTCAAGTCCGAGTTTGCCAGTTGCTAAATGCAACTGTTTTGCCAAAAAAATGGAAAAGAGGGTGTCGTTATATTGAAAGGCATTGGTTTTTTCGACAAAAATATTGAAATTTCTAAAAACTACTGTAAAGTAAAGACCCTACCGAGTATACCCCCCAAATGAAATTTTTTTAAAAGTGTTTCCAAACACACTATATCAACCTAAAATCACCTCAGAAGTTCAAAAAAGACATTATTTTTGTGTTCTGGTCAATAAAAAATTGAGTTTTGGGCATTTTGAAATTTCGACCATTTGGCTGTTTTACCATGTTTTGGTCACTGGAGCTGGGCAAAAAGAGCCTCTAAATGCATTTTTGATCAAGAGTCTTGTGAGTGCGCGCATCTTAACCGACCCCTGCGCCACCTAAGGGGCTTGTTGCTAGATCCGCACGCCCACATACCTTAGACACAAATCACTCGAAAGTGACTCTGGATGGTTGAAGGCTTAGAGATGAGATGCACACACCACATACCTTAGACACAAATCACTCGAAAGTGACTCTGGATGCATGGAGGCTTAGAGATGAGATGCACACACCCATACCTTAGACACAAATCACTCGAAAGTGACTCTGGATGGTTGAAGGGGGCTTAGAGATGAGATGCACACACCCACATACCTTAGACACAAATCACTGAAAGTGACTCTGGATGGTTGAAGGGGGCTTAGAGATGAGATGCACACACCCACATACCTTAGACACAAATCACTGAAAGTGACTCTGGATGCATGGAGGGCTTAGAGATGAGATGCACACACCCACATACCTTAGACACAAATCACTCGAAAGTGACTCTGGATGGTTGAAGGGGCTTAGAGATGAGATGCACACCCACATACCTTAGACACAAATCACTCGAAAGTGACTCTGGATGCATGGAGGGGGCTTAGAGATGAGATGCACACACCCACATACCTTAGACACAAATCACTGAAAGTGACTCTGGATGGTTGAAGGGGCTTAGAGATGAGATGCACACACCCACATACCTTAGACACAAATCACTCGAAAGTGACTCTGGATGCATGGAGGCTTAGAGATGAGATGCACACACCCACATACCTTAGACACAAATCACTCGAAAGTGACTCTGGATGCATAAAAAATGTATGCATAACAGAGTTTCTTTATGCGGTAGGCCCCAGTTAACAAAACTATGTTCAAATTCCATCTTTCTGGGGTCAAGGTGCCCCCAACATCTGATTTACTAAGTTATAATAAACAGAAATCAACTAAAAATATCAAAATTCAAGATTTAAAAAAATCGACTTTTTGTAGAAAAAAGTAGGTGAAAACACCTTTTTTATCGTGTTCAACGTGTAGGAAATGCTTAAAAATGGTTAAAATAGTGTTTTAAAAAAGTTCAAAAAAAAATTCATTTGGGGGATACTCCGGTAGCGCCAGAAATTCTTACATTATTTCGGAAAACCTCAAAACCCTAGATGGGAACGAACTTTAGGTTCTTCCCAAAAAATGTAAACATTTTTTTCCAAACAAATGCCATTACTGCTAATCTCTGATTCACAAAAGAATGCGACTATTCTTCCAAAATAAAAACAACAGATAGATGATAAAATTTTATTTTTATTTCTTTTTTCAAAAAATTGAGACAAAAAGTGTATTGTTTGCCTTGTCTTGTTTACTCCAATTGATTTGGTGCTAGCGTCTTCTTGCATCCACCAATTTCTCCTTCCTCTTTTATGCTGATGATCACTGATCGTCCAAAGAGCATTTTTGTGTTCTCTCCCTTTTTTCTGTTACACCACCCAGTTAAGCAAAGTGGTGATAGTAAGGAGACATGGAAAAAATGCTAGAAAATGAAATATTTAATAGCCGAGCGGTCAAAAACGAAGTTAGCCTCTAGAAGAAAATTCAGAGCGAGTCATTTTGGTATTAATACCGTATATTATATAATAATTACCCTTCATATAGATCTTACATCTCACACGTGTCAGATTAGAATCAATAACTTGAAAATCTGCTTTTTTGCGTTTTCTTAATTACTAAAAGCTCTCCTGATTCCACTTTTTAGATTTTGGTAAAATCTCAGAACAGACCCAGATTTTTGTCCGAAAAATAACTAACCCGGGGTAATTAATAGATAATATATGGTAATCCCAAATTACTTTTTAAATGTAAACTATTTTGGGTTCTTATTCTTTATCCCGACCCCACCCTAATTTAAAAGAGTACCGGGACGTGGAAAATAGCCTAAAAGTATGGAAATTGAACAAATTTTTGTCAGCTTGGTCCTACTAAAGAAAGAAACTCTGGTGTGCATGCATGTTTTATGCCGCCAAAAAGGCGAATCAACTTATTTATGTCAAAATAAAAATAAAGTTCAACAATCAAAACTTGGGTGGGGACGGGATAAAGGATAAGAACTTTATTTTGCAGAATTGAAAAGATTTATAAAAAAACCAGGCTAAATTTATTTAAAATATGCGTTTGTTGCAAGTTTAGACTTTCACTAGGTCCTATGCATACAAGTCTTTTAATTTGATTAACATTGTATTTATTGGTCAAGCAAATAAATGAACTCCTAGATTAAGTGGACATTAAAGAACAGGCATTGATTAGTGATCAGAAGAAAGAGAGGTTCTTTTTGCTATGATGATTAGCCAGATCTCCATTGAGCATCACAGCAGCTGAGCTTTCATTGCGACGTAAACCTCCTGAGCTAGCCCCTAAGCCGTTGGTGCGGATCTTCGACTTCATTCTCACTAAGCTGTTCTCAGCTTCATCCGCTCGCTCTTCTGTTTGCTCCAGAGCTGTTTGGATTTGACGATACTTTTGCAAATTTAGAGCTGACACTTCTTCCTAAAAATATGTCAATGAAATATTTTTGTATTCAACACGTGCTAGATATAACATCTTCAACACTTATAAATTAATAAATAGGTTTTTTGTGATCAAAGTATATAGAAAAGATACATATTTCTGCCTATTTTTACGCTTAAAGGCAAATTACAATGCGGAGGATGTTTGCTAAATCAGATTTGTCACACAGAAATGGCCATAACTTTTTTTTAAATTTTTCAAAAAAGTTTCTGTTGGTGCCATTAGGTAGCTATGATTTAGGGCTACCAGATGAGCTATTGATAAAGTAGATTTTGCTTGAAAAATTGAGATAAAAAAAAAGAATCCGCCCAAGCATCCGCACTCGAATTCGAGTTAGGATTCTTGTGCGGATTCTTAAAATTTTATGTGAGTTTTTCAAGCAATACTTACTTAGTCAATAGCTCATTTGGTAGCCCTAAATCTCAACTACATGGTGTCAGCAACTGCATAAGCAACTGAAAATTAAAAAAACCACGCTAACTGAATAAATTTGGGAAAAAGTAAAAAGCGATGATTCTGTTTCCGACATTCTTAGTGAGTCTGATTTAGCATCCGCAAACAGCCTCCTCATTGTGTTTGCGCCTTAATTCGAAAAAGTTATTGTAAGCACAATGTTAGAAGCCTTTTTCTTAACAGAGACAATCCAAATTTTTGACAATTGCCGTATTTCCTCTAATAGGAGCCCATGGGCGCTTATTTTTCAAACCCCCAAAAATCTGAAAAATTTGGGGTTGATCTTAAGACTTTTGCGTGAAATTTCAAAATGTAAAAAGTGGGATCAGTAGAACTCGTGGGAGCTAAGAAAATGCATTAAACAGCTTTGCAAAATACTCTCGCGGGGCTTATATACAGGTCTTCAAAGTTAGGGGTGGGCGCTTATTAGAGCACGGGCGCTAATGAGAGGAAATGCAGTGTGTCAAATTTCAGTTTTTTAAACAGACCTTGAAACATCAAATTTTTTTCCAATTTTTTGAAAAGCTTCTTAATAAGCCATTTTTTATAAAAAGGCTTTGATTTTTTAACATACTTTATAAATGAAATCAAATTTAAAATTTCTATGACTTTTTAGGTTGGTGATTTTTTAGGTCTGAATCACTGGAAATTATAAAAAGCTTTGGAAATTCAAAGTGATCATCAAAGTGATCATCAAAATGACTTACAGCTTCCTCAATTTGCTTCTTGTGCGTTTTGATTTTCTGCTGCAGTTTTTCAATCAACTCCTGCATTTTGGCACTGCTCTTCTTGTGCTCATCCAATTCAAACTTGCGTTCTCTAACCTGCCAAAAGCATGCATTTGCTAGAGCAGAACAATAACTAAAGTGAAAACCTCTCGTTCACACTTATTCAACTGCTTGATGACCTCCTTGTGTCGCTTAGTCTCCAAGTCCAATTCATGCTCTCGAGTGCGTATCAGTTGTTGAAGGTTGTCTACGGCTTTCTGGCCTAATTTCTGGGACTGGCTTTCAGTTTGTTCTAATCGCAATTGTAGTTCCTGAATATTTTTTTTGTCGCGAATGTGTTTTTTAAACTCAGTATGACCTTAATCTGCATCTCATTGGCTTTTCGCTGTCGTTCCACATAGTCTCTGTGTTGTTGTTCTTGTCGCAATTCCTCAGTCAGACGGGTCAGATCGGCACTCACCTTCTTAAAGTTTTCTTCGGCTTGTTTGAGCTCACTAAGAGATTTATCCAGCTCACTCTGCAAATACCTTTAGTAGCTTTTTTCTTTAATAAAGTTCCTCCCCAAAAGTGAAATTTTTTCCAGAATTTTTCAAAATTTTGCCGAAAAAAAGAAAGCCGGCCGAAAATTGGAACAAGCCAAGAAATTTAATGTAGACAAAATTAAATTCTATGGTGGATGTTTTGAAATGAAAAATTGAAATTTTTTGGGTTTATTTCGTTACTTTTCGGGAAGGGGAATTAAAAAAGTGGCGCTAGTATAGAATACCCCCCCCCAAAATCAGACCTTCTAAAAATCGTTGTAACTACCCTTTGGAGCACAAGTTTAGGTTTAGCCTTTAGGCTTAGGGGTAGGCCAGCGTATGGAAGTTGTGACTAATAAGTGTTTTACGCCCTTTTCTGGGGTCTGGAACATATATTTGGGTGCTCTTTACTTAGGCTTAGGGTAGGCCAGCGTATGGAAGTTGTGACTAATAAGTGTTTACGCACTTTTCTGGGGTCTGGAACATATATTTGGGTGCTCTTTACTTAGGCTTAGGGTAGGCCAGCGTATGGAAGTTGTGACTAATAAGTGTTTTACGCACTTTTTCTGGGGTCTGGAACATATATTTGGGTGCTCTTTACTTAGGCTTAGGGGTAGGCCAGCGTATGGAAGTTGTGACTAATAAGTGTTTTACGCACTTTTTCTGGGGTCTGGAACATATATTTGGGTGCTCTTTACTTAGGCTTAGGGGTAGGCCAGCATATGGAAGTTGTGACTAATAAGTGTTTCACGCACTTTTCTGGGGTCTGGAACATATATTTGGGTGCTCTTTACTTAGGCTTAGGGTAGGCCAGCGTATGGAAGTTGTGACTAATAAGTGTTTTACGCCCTTTTTCTGGGCTCTGGAACATATATTTGGGTGCTCTTTACTTAGGCTTAGGGTAGGCCAGCGTATGGAAGTTGTGACTAATAAGTGTTTTACGCACTTTTTCTGGGGTCTGGAACATATATTTGGGTGCTCTTTACTTAGGCTTAGGGGTAGGCCAGCGTATGGAAGTTGTGACTAATAAGTGTTTCACGCACTTTTCTGGGGTCTGGAACATATATTTGGGTGCTCTTTACTTAGGCTTAGGGTAGGCCAGCGTATGGAAGTTGTGACTAATAAGTGTTTTACGCCCTTTTTCTGGGCTCTGGAACATATATTTGGGTGCTCTTTACTTAGGCTTAGGGTAGGCGAGCGTATGGAAGTTGTGACTAATAAGTGTTTTACGCACTTTTTCTGGGCTCTGGAACATATATTTGGGTGCTCTTTACTTAAGTTTTAGAAGGCATAAGTTTGGTGGGGAGGGGTATTCTATACTAGTGTCAAAAAGTCTATACTACGGTTGCTGAATTTATGAGTTCTCCGAATTTCTCACATTTTTTATTACTCTGGAGAATTCAGCAACCCTAGGTTGTATAGCAATTTGTTTTTAAACATAAAAAGAAGATATAGAGACAACAGTCTATTTTTTATTCTTCTGCCTGTATAAAAATGTGTATGCTCTGCAGGAAAATGTCTAAATTTTTAAGGTTTTTTTAATTTGGATTTATCGTAATTTTAGTTCAAATAAGAGACTTACAATTGGTCAAAAGTTTTCAAAACTGTCCTAATTTCTACCACCCGAAAATGCCAACCTTAGTGAGCTGCAGGTCGTTCTCGAGAGATCTTCTGGCCGCAGTCAAAGACACATTCTCAGCCTCATTCTCTGTCTTCTGGGCCCTCTGCTCAGTAACAGCCAACTCCACTTTACGCTTTTGCATGTCGAGTTGCTCTCTCTGAGCTTCTAATTCACGCATCTCGCTTAGCACAATGGCTAATTTGCGTTCAGAAGTCAAATAGTTTTCTCGGCACTCCTCTCGGCGACGCTGCTCCTCCTCAACCTGCAGCTGGAGTTCCTGGATTTGGCTGATCATCTTTTTAATGTTCTTCTGTGCCTCCACGTTGGTTTTGTTGGCCATGTCCAGGTTGAGCTGAAAATTCGGGTTTTGAATGCAAAGTTGTTTTTCATACGGACAAGTTTACAGTCGAATCTTGATAAGAATAAAAAACCCACAAATACAACTCCACTTATAGTTCGACCAGACCTGTCCATGGGTCGTGAATTTTGCGGTCTATCTCTTTTGTGCATGCAAAAAAAATCTAGTCGGAATATTGGGATTTTTTATATTTTAGAAATGTAAATAAAAAATTAGCTGAGAAAGCCGAAAATTGAGGAAAAAATATATCGTGACCACTGGTCGAACTTGAGAGTTATCGTCTTGTATAAATTTCAGGTAGGGTTTTTTTTGCCAAATAACCTCTAAATCGTTGATATCAGTCTCCAACTTCTTCTTGGACTGCAGCAAACTGTTTTTGGCTTTACTCTCCACCTCCAGTGAAGCTCTAATAGACTCGATGGCATGTTGGTGGTTTTTAAGGGTGTTTTCAAAGTCTTCTTCCTTCTCGTGAATTCTGCGGTCTATGTCTGCACGGATTTGTGCCACTTCTGCTTGCACCCTAAAAACAGACATTTTAACCAATCAAGTTTGAATTTGAAAAAAAGTTTGCAATAGACGCCTAATATTATGACATATTACCGTATTTATTCGGAAAAATTGTCGTATTCCGAACCCTCGCAAAAGGCCTCTAAATGATGTTTTTCAGGTGTTTTTGCCTTCTATTTGAATAAATACGGTACGTATACATTTTAGTTGAAAACCTATTAAAATCCTCCAAATAAAATTTAGGCTTACAATGGAGGGACCCCGACTGTGACCTGGGGATTTTTTGATGAATCTTTTTTATGTGCGTATGCTTGTAGAGGAGAGTTATAAAAAACCATGATATGGGTATCGAGGTGTTTTTAGAACTTTCAGTGACGCTTGTACCGCTTTTTGTGGACCTTCAGAGCTGGAGAGCCAGATTTCTCAGGAACTTGGGTACAAGCATACGCAAAAAAAATGTTCATCGAAGTTGCCGAAGGGCAAAATCTGAATTTTTTCACAACAATCTTCAAATCTGATTGCGAGAGGTCCTCCGCCATTAAAAGAGCTTTCGAATGAGTATAAACATGCAAATAAAATTATTACACTAAAAAAAGTTTTCCTTTGTGACCAAACATGTACTCAAATTGGCGACAAACGTTCCCCGTCCCAAATACTATATAAAGATGTACCGTATTTACTGTATTAACTCCCGTCCCCAAAATCCGGAATTTCCTTTATTTGTGGGGAAGAAGAAAGAAAAACAAATAAAAGAAATTCCGGGTTTTGAGGAGGGGAGTTAATACAGTAAATATGGTACGGTACATCCCTGTTAAAAACACTTCAAAACGTGCAGCAAACCTCATAACATTAGTTTCCTCTATTTCCAAAGCGGATTCCGCTTCATCCAAAGCATGTTGCAGTTCCTTCAATACCATGTTTAGATCAGCAAAACAACGAGTACTGCCGAAAAGCAAACTTTATACCTCCTTTTCCAGTTCCAGTGCTCGCACCTTTTTGGCCACATCATGGGCATTTCGACCACTGGAGCCGAGCTGCTCATTCAGGTCCTTGACCTCATTGCTGAGCATTTTGTTGTCTCGGCGCAGCTCATCAGCCTGTTCACTCAAGGAGGTGGAAGCAGTTTGCAGGGAGTAGACGTCGGCTGTGCTCCTGCGAGCCTCGTTCTGGGTCTTCTCAATCTCTATGGTTAGTTCGTCACATTGGCGGTGCCAGTCATCAATTATCTGATATTGGGGTATTCAGCTTTGAGTGGATATGTTTAAGTGCAACCTTGTCTGAAGCAGCCTGTTTCTTGTCCAACTGGTTCATGAGCATTCGGTTACGCTCCACGTCGGAGTGAGCCTCTTCCACTTCCATCAACTACAAATGAACCTCTCTCAGCAATGTTGTATAAAAACTTTTGTGACTCAATTTTTGGCGGAGGAGAAAATTGGGCCATACGCATCGCCCTAAGTCGACTGTTCTAATCCCGCTACCACACCTTATTTATTTTTTATTAAATTCACTGACGTCTAGATCCAAAGACTCTCGAGCAATCGATTGCAACCATTTCCAGCACTACTTGACTGTCAGAAAATGCCCTAATTTTTGGGATTTCAAGCAAATGACCATCAAAATGAAAGGAAACCAGTCAAAACAATGCGTACTTACTTTTATATCGCAACCCCAAACCACTAAGCCCCCTGCGCCCCCAAAAGGGGCTCAGGGGCGTGAGAGTTTGGGGGCACCCGGACATTTTCCATTAAAAATGGAATTTGTCGCCTGAAGGGAAGTTTTGTTAGCCCACTTTTTGATCACGCATCGGGCTAATTTTTTTAGGACCATTTACTTTCGGTAATGTTTACTGGTCCCAATAGGTGGGCTAACAAAACTTTCCTCCGAGCGACGAATTCCATTTTTAATGGAAAAGTTCCGGGTGCCAAGTTTGGGATGCGCGCACTCACTTACCTTAAACATAATTCCGAGCAAGGCTCTCGATCATAAAATGCATAAATAATCTTTTTTGCTTAGCTCTAGTAAGAAAAATGTAAGATATTACCAAAAATGATCTTATAATGACCACCAGTAATTGTAATAAAATTCTAGAACTAAGAATTGTAACTTAAGTGCAAATACTAAAATAACCACAAGTGTCGGCTGCAAATGTCGCGCCGCAATTCTAAGCCGCAGATGTCGGCCGCAAATGTAGCGCCGCAAATGTCCGGACTACAAGTGTCATAGAGCCATTATGACGCGGAAAAATCACAGTCCCAGTCACAATTTTTCGCGTTTCTCTAATCTTAGCGTAACTAAACTGAAAGACTCTAAGACTTGATTTCGGTTAATTTTAAAATATTCAGAATCCTAAAGAAACTAACCAATTTAGAGTTGGCCTTTTCTATAATGACCAATTTGGTGTTGACTTCTGACAAAGCATCCTGGATGTCCAGTTTCTTGGCCATTCGTCGTCTTCGATCCTGAATTAATTAAGTTAATTTTTAAGCAAAAATGGGTGACCCACCTCCTCCATCTCGTCCACAGCCACCAGACCCTCACCCTCAAACCGTGTTTTCCACTGCTGGCATTCAGCCCTAGCCTTGCTCAACTGCTTCAACACCTCCTCTTTCTGGTGGCTTTCTTCATCGATCGCTTCGCGTATTTGTTCCAGATCGTGCTCCAAGTTTTTGCATATGCCACTAAACTCCTGACGCTCATGATGTTCTTCTTCAACTGTCCGTTTGGCGTCCTCCAGCTGGGCTAGTGCTTGCGCTTTGCTCTTGCTTACCTGCGTCAACCGATTCTGCAAACAAATAATATATTGAAAAGTGTTGCTTTCTGGGATAAAAAGTGGGTTGTAGACCACTTGGATGTATTTTTGGTTTCATGGCAGTCGCAAATTCAATAAATATAAAATTAAAGACGAAGTTTTTTTTTATAAATTTATAAATTATTATAAATTTTTTATAAATAAGTTAGTCAATTTTTAAGATTTTACTTGAAAGATCTTTTTTACTCGAATTCCGGAAGTAATTTCACACAAACTTTTTGAAACGCACAAGCATGCAAAATTTGAAAATATGATTTCTGTCAAAAATAATTCTTTTAACAAGTTCAGTCAAACAGGGCGGCCACATCGAATTGTAAAAAGAGACGCGTATTTAAAAAATTTCCGGAAAAGAGGCATCGTACAAATTTTTAAGAAAACTAAGGAGACGAAAGTTTCAATAGTTGGCCATATGGCCACCTCGCAGTTAAACTAGAAAAATTTTCTTTTAAAGATTTGAGAAGAGTTTCCTTCAAAATATACATGGTTTTCTGTTGTTGTGTGCTGATCTACTTCATTTGCTGTGGATGGAACCTTCTTCAGTCGACCAAGGGGATGGCGTCAGCTATATGTAATTCATTTGCGAGAAAAGAATGCATTCATTCCAGCCGTTGCAGTCTCTTTGGAAAGCGAAACAGAAGAGTGTTACTTTGATATGCTTCAAGCAATTGGCTATTCTATTCAGCAGCGTTTCAATCGTCAATGGAGAGCTCTTCATGTAATGACTGACTTCGAAGTTGCTATCAGAAATGCTATCAGGCGATACTTCGGACGTAATCTTCGGATGTATAATCGGATGTAGGTTTTTTTATTTGTGTTATGAATGATTGTGATAAATTTCAGCGCTTATTAGGGTCTTGGCTCCAGGAATAAAATCTCTGCCCCAGGAATAAATCAAAACCGTGCAGTGAGAAGAAGAAGAGCTATGGGTACAAGAAGGATTCCGCCACCATCACCGACAGGAGGACTGATGCAAAACAGAAGAGGCTGAATTTTCAATGTTGTTTTGATAAGTTAAATTCACTGTGTGATGTAACGCGTGTTGTTTTGTGTGCTGTTATGTAGAATAAAGTTTGGGTTGAATAAAATGGAGATAACCAAATTTAGTTTTTGTAATTTTTTAAAGCGTAATAGGTAGGTTAGACTTCCAGGTGGTTTATCGTGGTCGGAAGTCAAAATTCCCACATTTACCCACCCAAAATCCAGGTTAGGAACCACCTAATCAGGTGGATATCTACCTGGATGCCCTAAAAATAAAAATTTCATCCAGGTGGATATCCACCTGAACAGGAGGTACCTACCCTGGATTTGGGGTTTGGGTAGGTAAAATCGTATTTTTGGTCTTAACAAACCAAATTCCTCATAGATTTCTGGGTTAGGAAAATTGGTTTCTTTTTTTATTTAGACTAACTTATGATTTTTTAAACAATCCAGGTGGTGTCCACCTACCCGAAAGGTATTCACTGGAGATTTCGGGGTTCGGGTCGATAAAATCGTGCAATTGGTCTTATCAAACAAAGTTTGCTATACGATTTTACGTACGACAGTGTCGTTTAAATTTAAAATTTGCAAAATTTTTGAATTTTGTGTGAAAGTGCACAGTCAAAAGGCTCGAACAGGCTTTGTAAAGGTTGAAAGGATCGAGAAACGAACCTAAATGACACGAAAAGACAGAAAGCCTGAAAGTTTGAAGTTGAAAGATAGAAGGGTCGAGTTGCCAAAAAATCGAACGTTATTTGAAGTGAATTGTTCCATAATTCAAAATTTTCCCGCCCAATTGTCAGAAAGATGAGTTTTAGTTGGAAAGAGTTGTCCTAAAAATGAATTCCGCATTGGGCGGGTATTCAAAAAAGATCAGATAATTGCGTTGAGTTGTCCTATATATGAATTTCTTTTGAGATCAGTTTTTGAAAAGCCGAGTTGTCCGTGTTCTCAGTTTTCGGGATCTGATGCCACCCCGTAAAATTGCATTGTAAAATACTTGAAGGAAAAAATTTGCGCAAATGTGTAGTAATCATTCCATTGTAAGCAGGGCCTAATGCAGGGTATTGAAATGTACTTTTAAAAAAAATATGTATTTTTTTGCGACCCGAAATCTTTTATATTTTTAAAGTTTTACGTCAAAATCTTTTTTTTTGTGCTCAAAAATCAATAAAGAATATGGTGAAAAATGACGAAATTGTACTTTTTTTGGCCAAATGTACTTTTTTCAAACTTTTAGTTCGCAACCCTGCCTAATGTGTCATTAACAGTCTTGTGTGAAGCGTGCAAATAGGCAAACTGTGTCTTGTTCTTATTTTTTGACTTCTTTCATTTGCCTTTAATTCCATCAAGTTTCAGCATTGGCGCAGTCGCTTTGGATATAGATCAGCTCAAGCAAATTTTGGTACTGCAATCAGCATCAGAAATAGCCAAGAAACAAGCAGTAGTCAATCAGCTCGCTGGCATTCTTGAGCAACAAAATAATCGTGGTAATGGCGTCATTTCTCGAGAAGCTACTCAATTGCCGCACATGGGACTCTACTCAATTGATGAAAGCTTCTTCCCAAATTCGAAAACTGTATGGCACGCTTCGAATCCTCTGTAAACTTCACAGCTCCGAATATGGTAGACGTATCAAAGGTGAGTCTCGTGATGACGAATTTCTCTTCCATGAAGATCTCTGATATTTCCTTCGACATACTCACATATTTGCTGTTGTTGTGTGCTTTTTTATCAAATGCCTGTAGTTGTGATCGTCAGACATCTCTGTGGTCGATTTTAAATAAAATTTTTATTGTTTAACTATTATGCTTTCGTTAATTTGGGTTTCTTGATTGTTTTTCATTGTGTATTCTTGACAAATCAATTTACAGTTGAACCTCTGTAATTATTTACCTGAGTCATTACATTCGACTCCGAAAATAATTTAAACTCAAAAGTTTGTTCTGGCCTTTACACCAAATAAAAAATTTTACCTTAATTTTCTACGACACTTTTTCAATTTTACTCGTCAAAATCCCATATTAAAAATCACCTCTAATTCCTCCAAACTTTGTTCTGCATCTGCGTTCTCCACTTGGAAGCGGGATTTTGTAGCTGCCAAGTCCTTAAAATCAAAAAAATAAAGAATGTAAACAAAAAATCCTAAAAATTATGTAAAGGAGTATAGGCGATTTTAGAAACCTTCTTTACCTCTCAGAAAATTAAACCCAAAAAACCCTTCGAAATCTCCCCGAACATACCTGTATAAGCTTGTGTTGTTCATCACTCTTGTTCTGCAAGTCCTGCACCTGGGATTCAAAGCTTTTGGCTAGTCGCTCTTTTTCAGCCCTGGTTTTGCTCTCCTCTTGTATCTGAACTGTCACATCATCCAGCTGACGTCTGACCAGTTCCCGATCCTTGTCAGATTTGGCCTTGGCTTTTTGGATTGCATCCAGTCTGTCATTCAGTTCAGCCAACTCGTCTGTGTTCTTTTTGCGGTGGTTGGAGAGCTGGGCCTCATTGCGTTGGTTGAGCTCCTCTAGTTCTTGGCGCAGACGCATCAACTCCAAGTCTTTTTTCTTGTTGAGCTCCACCTGAAGAAAATGGTTATGGGGTTTGGAAATTCAACAAATAAATTTTTGGGCGTTATAATAGCCAAAAGTTCCTTTTTTATATAAAAATTTCAAAAAGTTGTTGTACCCACCTGAGCACTGGTCTTGCCACTCTGGTCATCAATGCTCTCGTTGAGCTCGTCCAGCTGGGCCTGGATAGCTCCCCTACTTTTGTCGGTTTTGGCTCGGGCATGTCTCTCACCCTCCAATTCCTCCTCCAACTCAATTATTCTGGCACTTTGCTCCTTGAGCTGTCGCTGAGTCTTGCCTGACTGAACGGTCTGTATCTCCAGAGCGGTTGCTAGCTCAGATAGTTTCTCCTCCACAGCCCGATGTCTGCCCTCAACCTCGTGCTTGTGCTTGTTGTTTTCGTCGATTTGTTCTTGGGTCAGCAGCAACTCGGATTCTAGCTGCAATTTTTAAAATTTTTGTCTGGTTTTTAGCACTTTTTGTAGTAACATTTTCCACTCGTTTCTGCAAATAACCATATCTTGCCATTAAAACCTCTGACATTAAATCAGTCGTCAGCCATTTTTAAAAAGACCCGGAGGGTTAGACTTGAAGAGGTGGCTACTTATCCCAGGTTTGACTGTACATTTTTCGGTGTCGACGTTTCGCCATTTTGTTAAAAAAAGATCGAACTGCTAATTTTGCCTTGGTCCCCTGTTCATTTTTTAAAAAATTTATTTTTATGCAAAACCCCTCTCCCCCATTTAAGCCCGTCCTAGGGGTCGCAAAAATAGAAAATTTGAAAAAAATCAACAGGGACAATGCCATAAAATGGCAAAAAATTTCGCCGTAAATTCTAAAATATCCACAAAAATGGCGAAATGTCCCTTTACCTATTTTTCATCCAATCCCAACCCAAAATAGTATTGACAGGATATTGGAAGAAAACTGTATTCCATACCTTTTTTCGAGCTTTTTCCACCTCCACCCTGTGCCTTCGTTCCCTGTCCAAACTGTCCTCTATGTCTTCGATGGCATGCTCCAATTTAGCCTTGACCCTGTTGGACTGACCACTCTTCTCAGTTTCTGCTTGTATGTTCTCTGCCAGTTTGCGGTTCTCCTCCTCATTGCGCTTCTTTTCTCGGTTAAGTTGGCCTTAATTCTCGTTTGATTACTCAAAATTCTCATTTTTAGCTCCCAAATGCAACCGATTTCTTCGTCCTGCTTAGCCATGGTCTCATGCATGTCCCTGATTCTAGTCTCAGCAGCTTTTTTCTCCTCCTCTACCCTGGCCAAGCTCTCATCCAAAACTCCAATTTGCTCACTAAGGTTCTCGCGGTCTTTCTCAGCTCGTTTCACCTGTCGCTGGGCTTCCTCAGCTCGCTGTTGTTGTTCGGTTAGACGGTCCTTCAGGTCACCTGCAATGAAACTTCGTCAGATGATAGGTACATATTGTTTTACCCTTTTTTCACATGGGAAGGTTGAGATCGACCAAATTTCAATCTCGACCGATAATTCCAAAATCAAAATTATTGGCTTAAGTTAATTTACAAGGAAGGGACCTTGACTGTGACCTAGGAGAGTTTCGATAAAAAATCGCTTTCGTATATTCTTGCAGAGTGCGTCTAATTACTTGATAAATCTGGCTTAGCTCAAATGGCACTCCAAAGTTTTAAAAACACCTGGATACCAATATCATGGTTTTTCATAACCGATCCATCGGTCACTGCTATACTTTTTGTTGGCCTTCAGAGCTGAGGAGCCAATATTATCGGGGATTTGGGCACGCTATACACGAATATGCAGAACTTTTTACTGAAAATTTTCCAGATCACAGTCAGAGTCCCTCCCTTTTTAATAGATCTCAACCTTTACCTGTCCATGTGGTTGGGACAAACTTACCCAGTCGTCGTTCTAACTCCACCTTGGCAGCACTAACAGCAGACACCTGCTCCTCCACTGCAGACCCACCAGACTTGACCAGGTTCATCTCCTGAATTAATATTAATTGTCACTTAACTATGAGATTGTGGTTTTAACACTTTTACCTCTAGTAACTTTTTGCGTGACTCAGTGATTTTGGCATGCTCAGCCTCAGCAGCCTTGCGTGCCTCCTCTTCCTTGATCAGTTTAGCTTCGGTCTCTTTGAGCTCGACTTCCAGACGTTCCATGTCTTCCGCGTACTTGTTGCCACCCATCATTGGCTTCACTTTGACAAACAGCTTGTACCAATCCCTACAAAATTTAGAGGGGTGATAGGTACTAGAAAAAAACTTGCCATGTTCGGAGGACAGTCCACTGAATAGTGCAAAATATTTATTACTGAAAGATGTAAAAAGCAGAAATATAACTCACCACACGGATATTCTTCTGGAGGTAGTAGTAGGAGAATTCCTGCTCATGCTTTTTCTTGACAAAACACCTGGCTAGATACCACCGGAAAACGGCTTGCAAATTGGTCATTAGTCTAGAAATTAGATTTTTTAACAATTTTCGGAAATCAAGTATATTTTCCTACTCGTTTTGCCGGACATCTCTCAGCTCTTCAATACTAGCTAATACACCAGATTTGAAGAAGACCTAAAATGGAATGTTTATTTAGATTTCTTTTGCCGTACATTCGAAACTCGATTCAATGGCCCAACCTGAAGTTCGTTCTCCAGCTGGATCCGACAATTTTTAGCGTGATTTTTAAAGTTAAATCGAGCTTTTGCCTTTTTTTTAATTTTAGAATTCTGAGAAACGACTTGCAGAATCAGAACCCTTGCGATATTTTGAACTTGACTGTCAAAACAGGGCTGTCAAAAGACTTCAAAAATCAGGCAAGAGAAACGTACAAAACCATAAACATCCCCCCCCCATAAAAAACCTCCCATAAATAACCCCTCTTTAGGGTGGTTATTTAGGGGTATCTTTTAGGCGTAGGCTTTGGTAGGCCAGCGCCCGTTAGGACGGACTAGAGGGGGTTATTTATGACCCACAGTCAAGAGAAAGTGTCGGACCCATCTGGGGAACGAACTTGAGGTAGGAGCCATAAAATCGAAGTTTTGATGTCTTAAAAAAAACTTGGTGAGTATGCAAAGAGGCAAAACTTTTTTCGGTCGCCAAAAGACTTGTTTCTGTTGCTAAAGATTTTTTTCTTGTGAACACAATCGACTAAAAAGAGACATTTAACAACAAAAAAGGTTTGCCTCTGCAAAATAACAAACTGCAAACCCACCTTTGTGTGTCCCACTTTGAACTGTTCTGGAGTAAGTTCTTTGTTATCTATCAGCTTATTCAAAATATTAGCCGCTGCCGTCTTATCATCGGGCGCTTCTCTAGCCTCATCTGCTGCCAATAGTGAGTATCTGGCTCTGAAGTCCTTATGGAAACTCCTATTAGGGAATCCTTTTCGGCAAATCCTGATGCCTTCGAGCACTCCATTGCAAGTCAACTGGTTGAGCACCAGGGCTGCATCTATCATTCCTGACTGCTTCTTCTCGTTGGGGATGATGCAACGGATGAAGTGGGGGTGGGTTTTGTGCAACATGGTCATCAATTTGTTCAAAGACTCTCGATACAACATGGATACAGTCATGAAAGAGCCGGATTTGCCCTTTTTCTTGCCACCTCCACCCGATTTACTGGCCACTGCAGCTTCCTCCTGGGTCTGATAGTTGGCCCAGACTTCTAGGATTAGAGCGTTGCTTTTTCCTGCTTTCATTATGGAAATTAGGGTGTCGTTCAGAGGGTCCTTGTTCTTTTCCAGCCAGTTAGTCACATTGTAGCGCACAGTACCAGCATAGTGCCTCATGGCGAAATGGGCTTCCGCTTGCTTACCCTTTGGTGGTTTGGGCTTCTCGAAGTTGGGGTGTTTGCCTAAGTGTTGCTCCAACAGCTTCTGAGCAAGTGTGAGGTCAGTGGCTTTGGGCACAATACACTCTTCGTCCAACATGGAGATGATACCCATTGGCTAAAAAATAATCAAAGGTCAACTAAATTAAATTTTGCACCAAAACGTTACTTTCTCAATAAGCTCAATGCAAGCCTGCAAGTCGAGACCGAAATCAATGAAGGTCCACTGGATGCCCTCTCGAGCATATTCTTCTTGTTCCAGCACAAACATGTGGTGATTGAAGAACTGTTGGAGACGCTCATTTACAAAGTTAATCCACAACTGCTCGAAACTGTTGAACTACAACAAAATTAAGGTTAATGAATAATTTTTGAAAAAAAAACTACAAAATTGAGTAACAGCTCTAACAAAGACAACTCACATCAAAAATCTCAAAACCAGCAATATCGAGCACACCAATAAAAGAGTCTCTGCTCAAGCCCTTCTGGTCCAGAGTCATGTTGCACTTCTTCACCAGCCAGTCAAACACTCGTGCATATAATCCCTTGGCCATTGCTCCAATTGCCCAGTTCACCTGAAAACGTTTCCAGTACAAAAACCATCCAGCTATCTATTGGCTAGGAATTTCTGAAAAAGAGTCATTTTAACGTTTTCTTTTTGGTCGACTTTTTGTTATATGCCTATTGGTAAACTAGAAATTCGAGACGGGTTTGTGACTGAAGTTTGAATTTTTGAAAAAAAAAACTCATAAATCGCCGTTTTTATTTTTTTATTCTGATGCAGGGTATCCCAATGATTCTGGCGATTCAGTTTAATTATGACTTTTTCGAGCCTGCTTTTCGAAAATCTGTTTTGATACATCGATTCACCTGATGATGTGAATTTTTCGATATATATATATCAAAACACGTCCCCTGTGGTTTGAGCTTTGTCTGTCCCAAGGCCATCTACAAATTAGAATCGAAACACAGGGGGGACCAAGCAAACATCGTATTTTTAACATTATATACCAAACATATTCTCACCACAAGTGGAATCAAAATAGAATTTTTACAAGGTGGCGAAGGAAAAAAGTTGTGACCAAAGTTATGACCAAAATCAATTCCTCGAGTTTTGTTGGACACCTTGTACACTCATTCTAAAACATTGCTTTAGCACCAAAATGTTTTCCTAAACCTGAGGCTCTTCTTCCAAATCCACACTCATGAATAAATTTTGTGCCAGAATAGATTTATAACAAAATTCATAAAAAGAAACTTATAAGTTATAGCTCAAAATTCCATAAAAAAACGTCTCGACCAACCCTCGCCGTACTTATCCGCCTTACCTGTTCTACACTCTGTCCCTTGGACACCCACTCATTGCCCACCCTAACCCTTGGTTTGACCAATGAATTGAGGAAAGGGTCAGTTTCAATGCCAAACATCTCAGCAGCACACTGAGCCTCTTCAGTTTCCTCAGGTTCAGCCTGCTCTTCTCGAGGCCGTTGCTTGAACTTCATGTTGCCCATGTGCATGATACCAGCCATCAGACGGTAACAGTCATTCTTTTCTTCTGGCGAGAAGTTGAGCACAGTAAAAGCTTCATCAGTCAGCTTGAACTCCTCCACGTCGTCGATCCCATCAATGGTCAGCTCGGCTTGCGCCACAAACCAGTAGTCTTTCAACGGTTTGTCCAATTTCAGACGTTTCTTGAGGTCAGGAATGAAACCCGAGAAGATTTGGTCTGAACTCAGAAGTTTTGGAAAAAGTATCAAATAAGTTGCTTAAAAAATTTACAGAAAATGTGGTAGCATCGTTCTCCAGGGGCTTGGCGAACCACACGGGATTTTTCCAGTAGATCTAAATAATATATTTCATCTCCTGGGTTAAATTGCAGGTTTCGAAGCAGGGTTTCCGATGAGCAGGAAAATTCCTGCTCAGATGCTCATGAGAATTGCAAAATGACTTAAAAATTCTCAATAATTTTTCTTTTCATGAGAAATTTTCATTACAGTCAAACTCCGATGTAAAGCAACCCTCGATATAGGCCACCTTTGGCCGGTCCCCAAGGTGGCCTTATATCGGAGGTTTGGCTGTAAAAGTTCTCGAAAAATTTCTCATAAGAATTCTCATAAAATTAGAGCATCGAAAACTATGTTTCAAAGCAGGATTAGTCCATGAAAAAATGATAGTACAGTTTGTGATTAAAAAACGGCTTTGTGATAAATTTTTGGTACAGTCGAACTTTGATAATCCGTCGCCTATATCCGTACTCTGAGATTGTAAGGATTGATATGAATGAGTTCGACTGTAACAGTACATGGATTTATGATTACGTAACATTTTTGTTGCTTTATTAAAATTTACTCTAGAAATATCTACAAAAAGCCGCATGACGAAATTTGACTTTCACAAAAAGTCATGAGGCTACGGCCAGTAAACAACTGGTTTTTTCCGAAATTTTTGATATTTCTTCCAATAAATAAATAATTTTTGGGAATTTTTTCGTTGACCGACACTGGGGCTGAAATCGAAGTTAATATTTTTCTTGCACTTTTACTCAGCAACTTTGCAAAATAATGCTTTGACATCTAAACTCACAATGTTCAATGTCACAAGAAGCTACACGTCCAGCTCGATTGAAGTGGATTCGGATGAATTTGCCGAATCGAGAGGAGTTGTTGTTTCGCACAGTCTTGGCATTACCAAAGGCTTCTAGCACAGGGTTGGTCTGCACAATCTGGTCTTCTAGGGTGACCTTTAAACCCAATAATTCATAAACCACATGCAATATAAAAATCACAAAACCTTAGGCAAATCGGCTTTGCCCTCATTTTGACTGGCTCCCACAGAGGCAAAGTAGGCAATAACCTTCTTGGTGTTCTCAGTTTTGCCAGCACCAGACTCGCCAGTGATCAACATGGACTGGTTCTCTTTGTTCTGCAACATGTTGCGGTAGGCCTCGTCAGAGACGGCGAACAGATGCGGTGGCATCTCAGTACGACGTTTGCCCATGAACATTCTGGCCACAGAGTCAGTGTAGATCTAAGAATTGAGAAGTTTTCGAAAAAAAAATGCTGTAAATTTTGTAAAATATCCCACAGGCAAACGCTTATATGGGTTGATGACCACACAGAACAGTCCAGAGTATGTCTGAAAATGTCAGAATTTATCAAGGAAATTGCTAATTGACTGAGCAGGGGGTTGGCCAATCAGCAATGATTTTCGAGCGGCCAGTTGGCAGTGGGTTCTTTTTTAAAATGGTGCCTATTTATGTGAAAAACTTTTGTTTGAGTTCCCCCAAAATGCAAAAATCCTCAGAAATCTGAATAAAAAAACAGAATTTTTCAACAATGCTTGGTTTTTCAGATATGACCTAAGTGGAAGTGACAATATGACAGGTATCCAACTTTAGATCATATCTCGGCAACTAAGCATTATTTTACTATTCTGTTCTTTTATTCAGTATTCCGAGGAAATTTCGACTACTAGGGGGCGTCACACAAAAGTTTTTCACATAATTAGGAACCATTTTTTAAAAGAATATCAACAAGAATAAAAAACATTGCTAACTGGCTTTATTGCTAACTGGCCGTACTCCATTGAGCAGTGTTTCAGGAGTAGCAACATGAAATTTATGCCGTACAGCTTAGCGAGTTCTTTTCGTTTTTTGATTGATTTTGTTTATTGTTTTGATAGGGCAGGAACTTTGGCCTTTACAGAACCATCGTTTAATAATTGTAAAAAAATCACGGAAAAATTGTCGTATTCCGAACCCTCGCAAAAGGCCTCCAAATGATGTTTTTCCGGTGTTTTAGCTGCTCTAACGCACGTGGAATGTGTTTTTATGCGGGGGAAACTCATTTTTGACAAAAAAAATGTTTGACCAAAATTTGACTTATTGCCTTGGGGGACGGTACTGAGTAAAAAGAGGGCTGCAAAAAGAGGGCCGGTAAAAAGAGGGCCGGTAAAAAGAGGGCCAGTAAAAAGAGGGCCAGTAAAAAGAGGGCCGCAAAAAGAGGGCCGTAAAAAGAGGGCCAATCATTCAACTCTTCTTTTTTGGACACAAAGTTACTTCTGGGGATTCTTTCTGCTATTATATCGTTTTTGTGTTGTAAACACAGCATCTAATCCAAAACTGCTAAATGTGAGCACTGGCTTCATCTTTCTTCAAATCCAAACACTTTATTTCTAACAACTCTCACAAAATAATTTATTCTGTAACATAACAAGCAAAAAAAGGTTTTGATTCAGTAAGTATCACCGTTATCATCTGATTCACTTAAACCGCTCTCTGTTTCTTCTTCCGGAAGCACTTCCTCTACCAGGTCATCCGACGGCTTTTCTATGTAGAACTTCGACATATGGAATTGCAAGCTACTCAAATAAGGTAGGCGACGACGATTCTGTGGCTCCACGTTTGAGTAATCAG
Organism: Ditylenchus weischeri; assembly: GCA_029231635.1. NCBI lineage: Eukaryota > Metazoa > Nematoda > Chromadorea > Rhabditida > Anguinidae > Ditylenchus > Ditylenchus weischeri. The sequence continues at coordinate 83,460 of JAMRYI010000632.1, forward strand.
AGACAAGCTTGGAAATCTGGCGTTCTGAATTGACGACTTTAGTGCTTCTTGGGTTGCGCACTGGATCAGCTGGGTTGGTTTCATGCCTTTAACATAAAGTTTTATGACCACTAGAATTTTGAACTCTTACCTCAGAGCCAGTTGCCAAGTAGTATGCTCCTCTTCCTTCAATCGAACGATAAAATGACTTAGCTTTGTGTTGCGCTTTGAGAATTTCCGGTTGAATTCTTTATGCCACCCCTCCATCGCATTGTTAGTCCTCGGCAATTTATTCAGCACAGATTCGTAGCAATTCCAAGACTCCACCGGAAAAAGAGGCTCCATTTCTTGTCCATTTTCATCGATTCTGCGAACGTACGTGAATTCTATGTACCGCAGAAATTCTAAAATTCAGACATTACAGAAAGAACACTGAATATTCAACAAGTCATACCCTGAAGCTTTGCGACATTTTCCCGAGGAATAGTTTGACTTGCGATGCGGCCACTGACCTCCACTAGCAATTCTTCGTACCCAGTTTCAACTTCATTTGTCGGCAGGAAAGCCAAAGCGTTAAATGAGCGAAGCAGCGACTTGATGCCCGGAATATCATATAGAATTTTCAACCCTTTCTTTGACAAGTTCCTGAAGAGACTTTGGCCAAAGTGAAACAGACAAAAGTTGACATTGACCCTTGGAAACAGATTGGTAAGCACGTTGATCGGCGCTCTTTCAAAGTCTAAACTTTTCAATTTAGTGTTTTTATTTCAATTTTAATTGAAAAAATGACCAACCAGACATGATTGTTAGAGGAGAAACCCCTGCCAATTGAGAAAACAAGGCCTGGAACGCTCGGCTGTATGTTTACTCACTTTTGTCACGCAACAGAAAGAATACAGCCGGTAGAGTAGACTCTTCTTTGAAAACATTGATCGTAAACATCTGAACAAAGTACTCTGGACTGCAAAAGAAGGTGCCATCAATCGACCAGTTTCGGTAGAGGCGCAGAAAGTCCAAACCCCGATCAGAAGCAAATATCAAGAACACGGGTTCATTAGGCTGCACTGAGCGCGAATCAACTAGCAGAAATCTTCCACCTGTAGCAGTTGTCTTGTATTCTTCAGATAGCTTCATCTGGCTTAACGGCTTATTTATATCGGCACCTAAACGAAAAAGCCGGTTGAATGCAAGCTAACAAAAAATAAGTTTAATGACCTCGTAACGGTTTACGAGCGTTGGTTATTCTTCGCTTTACGTTGACATCTTGGGGAAAAGTCTGGATCGCATCGACGCTGAGATTTGCTTTTACACTTGCAACTATCGTCTGTGCAGGAACACCTATTTGCGCATAAGCCATCTTTCTTACATCTGTCAAAGCCTTCCTCTTCTTAATCACACAAAATAAAAATAAATTAATCAAGCAATTTAGCCTAACCTGAACTGCCGCTGGACTTGCGCCGTGTATGTTGTGCGAATTCGTTTCTTTCAGAACTGTTGAACCATAAGGGGAAACGGCGCGTCCTCTGCAACCAAGCTTTTCAAGCTGACATCGCCAAAACTGACGCAGACCATCAGTGCTTGACTTTGCTTTCAGCATCAGGTACCCATTGCACAAAACCAGTGGCATTCCTTTGTTTGTTTTAATATCCATAGCCCTCAATAATTTATATCTTTTATTGAAAATATCTAACACGATATGAATGAGATAAATTAAAAGCTGTGACCTGATATTACTAACCATAACCGCTAATAGACCGTTATCAGCAAAAAAACGGTCAGACAGTGTCTTAAGCCAAATAAAAGTAAAGTTGACAATTTGGCCCTCTTTTTACGGCCCTCTTTTTGCGGCCCTCTTTTTACTGGCCCTCTTTTTACTGGCCCTCTTTTTACCGGCCCTCTTTTACCGGCCCTCTTTTGCAGCCCTCTTTACTGGCCCTCTTTTACTGGCCCTCTTTTTACCGGCCCTCTTTTTGCAGCCCTCTTTTTACCCACAACCTGGGGGACTAAGGTAAGCCACTTTATACTAAGGTATTTTACCCTGTTTTGGTCACTAGGGCATGGCAAAAAGAGTCTCTTTATTCATTTTTGATCAAGGCTCTTGCTCGGAATCATGTTTAAGGTAAGTGAGTGCGCGCATCTCTAACACATCAAGCCCCCTGCGCCCCTTTACTCGAAAGTGACTCTGGATGCATAAAAAATGTGAACAAAGTCAACAGAACATCTATCTTTTCAGAAGTGTCGGGGGTATCCACGTACCCTTTTCTAGTGGTTCACCTTGGTCCCCCAAGGCAAAAAGTCAAATTTTGGTCAAAATTTTTTTTGGCAAAAATGAGTTTCCCCCACATAAAAACATCTTGGAGCAGTTAAATCGCCGAAAAAAAATCATTCGGAATACAACAATTATACCAAAATCACAACGAAAATTAAAATAGCCATGGCATTATAAAATATGAGGACGAAATTGAGTAATTTGCTGATAAAATTAAAACTTTTGAGGGTGCAATTCAGTTACAGTTTTTTAAGTCTGTTTTACAGATTTTGTTTTTCGTGGTATCTAATTTGTTTTTCGTGGTATTTTTTCGGTATATCATGCCGAAAATGGAAAATTGTCAATTTTTTCTCGGCGTGCGTTGTTGACCCCAACTCAAAATTATTATTTTTTATTTCCGACAATATATATCAAAAAAATGACTTTCAAAAGTGCCCACATTTTTTTCAACCTGTTTCATACCGAGTTTCCTCTAAAAAATTCTAATTTCAGCGTTGAAAAAGTATTGAGCTAGGTAAGGTTTTTGCTCACATACATAAATGAGCATAGCAGCATAGCGAGCTCGCAAGTTGTAGAGCACAGAGGCATCGTTTAAAAAGGTGAGATTGGACATGTCTTCGGTCTTCTCATATTTGGGTGGATTCATCTCTTGGATCACATCTTTCTTAACAGTTTTCTAAACATTTTACGGCGGTTAAAACTACATTATTTTCGCCAATTATCCCCGTTACCTCAGCTCCCTTGACTGTTAGCACAACAGTGTCCCCTTTTGTGGAAGTGACTTCTCCAGCTGCGTATCCCTGAAAACAAATTTAGGAATTTTTGCAAATGATGTATTTGGGTACGGAAAAGATTTACATCTTCAGCATCTGGTATCCAAACATTCTTTTTGGAGTCGTAAGGACGGTTTTGCTCCTAGAATTTAGACATTGAAAATGCACTTTTGAAAATTAATAATTATAATTTACAGCTAAGAGTTTTTCTCTGGAAAGACGCAAGAATTGCCAGCCGGGATCCTTTTCCATTGTATTCATCTTGTTTTCTCTTGATTAGGATTTGTGCCAATTTAACACACAAAATGCTTGAGAAATATTCTTTTCTATTTTCTAAATTCTTGAATTTTTAGGTTCTTAAATTTATTTTTATGTGAAACACTAGGGTTGGTCAATGGGAAATTACCCGGTATTTACCGGTAAATACGACAGCCAGACATTTTCATTAGAAAATGTCGCGCAGAGAAAAGTTTTTTGAGTCCACTTTTTGTCAGAGCATCGAGCTGATTTTTTCAGGACCATGAACCTGGTCCTGAAAAAATCAGCTCGATGCGCTGTCAAAAATTCGTCTCACAAAACTTTTCTCTGCGCGACATTTTCTACTATTAGTAGAAAACTTAGGACCAGTACATGTCTGGCTGATACCGTAAATACCTAAAGATTTTACCCGCGTTACGGCTTTTCAATACGTCAAAAAGGTCTGATTTGAATTTTTCTACAGTTTTCCGTCAAATGATTTTACATAGCGAAATACGCTATTTTTACTTAAGGTCACGGGTTCAATCTCAATCTTTTTTTGGGTCGCTCTCAAGATTTTTGGGTGCTCAACTGAAATAAAAAAGTGGAATCGATAGAGTTCGGGTTAGCTAGAAAACATGATAGACATCTATGTGAAATTTTTTACTGGGTTTTGAGGTAAGGACACTAAGTTGGGGTTGGTGGCTTTTTAGAGGTTAGTAGCCAACAAGAAAAAATACGGTACAGTTGAACCTGGACATAACGACACCCCAGGGGACCAGCTGGAGGTGTCGTTACATCGGGGTATCGGGTGAAGTTATATCCAGGTTCGACTAATCGCTAATATAATACAATTTTAAAAATTTAATCAAACAAAAGAAAATTATTTTAGGATCAGTACAGCAAAAAGCTTACAAAAGTGTAACTCAAAGCAAAGAGCAAATTAGCCAACATAAAGAAACACTCTTTTTCTCAGAAAATTCCAAGCCAGCTTATCCTAAGTTTGTAGTGTTAGAAGGAGGACTACCAGCAAAAAAGGTTTGAGTTGTGTGGATGAGTGGGTGTTGTTTGAGCAGCAGCAGCAGAACTACTACTACTTTTTCAACTTTATCAGGATAGTTTTCACCTAGCTGACTGTGTTTGTATGTCAAGAACACACGCTTACAATATATCTTTCTTCTACTGAGCGCCAGTGAAATGAGATCCTTTGCCAACTAATTTCCCTTGATTTGCAATAGAAGCATGTCTGTATGTGTGTAGCACTAGCAAAAGAATTGAAGAGCTAATGCCTATACTCCTCAAAATGTGTTTCAGATGACAAACAATACTATTGACATTGCACACACGGTAAAATCCCAACTGTCAGCCATTCTAACTGTCAGCCCCCAACTTTCAGCCATCCCAACTGTCAACCCCCAACTGTCAGCTACCCCAACTGCCAACCCCCATCTGTCAGTCGAAAAATTTCTGGTGATGATAAAATTTAATTTCTTCAACAAACAATACATTTCCGAATAAAAACAAAATAACATTCAACAAAATTTCAAAAGAGGTTAATATTGGTTCAAAAGGTTTTCGAGTTCTTGGGCAGCCATTGCTTCTTCCCCCCAGAGCGTCCCCTTCTAGTTCCATAGCAGTTAGTTCCACCACAATTTCTTCCACTTCAATGTCTTCAGCAGCAGGAGCCGGTCGGTTTTTGTAGCCCATGAGGTAGCTGATGTGGAGCAGGAACTTAATAAGCCGGTCGTCAAAGTCGTCGAGCTCGGCTTGCTCATTCAAAACGGTGGCAAATTCTGGGTGTACCTAGGACGACGGTACCCAGGAGGGGGAGGTGCCCAAGAAGAAGATACACAGGATGCAGGTAACCAGGAGGAGGGTGGTTAGGAGGAGGGTACCTAGGAGAAGGGTAGCCTGGAGGGGATACCCAGGAGGGGTTTACCCGGGATGAGAGTTTACCCGGGATATTATAAAAATGTGGTCAAAAACAGTGTGTGAACATGAAAAGTTGAGATTTTGACATTTGTACGTATTTTACTGTTATTCTTTCACATGGAATTGTTTGTAGCATGGGTACGGAACGGGATGCAGCTCGACATTGCATTTCTCGCACATCTTGTTAGTTCTTCCCTTGCAGATGGCACAAACAAGGGATGATTCAGATGTAGTCATCCAGTGATCCTGCCTGTCGTATCTCACACTGTCAGTTACACGCTTGGAAGTTGTTTGCTTGTCCTGTGAAGATCTCCGACCAGGGCCTTTTGGCGGATTTGCATGAGTGCGACATATCGATGTAGCAACATACCGACGAAAGTCAAGATAAGGAGTGTTTGGATGTTGTTTTCTCCACAACTGCCAGGCGTTATGGACAGCAGTGTCCATTCCAAAGCAAAAGCATGACCACCACCATTTCTTGGATCCTATGGCAACGCGATAGTTGTTGATGTTTTGATCCATTCTGTCGACACCTCCCATGAACTGTTTGTAGGCATGGACTGTGTTTGGCTGATCAAGCTCTTCTTTTCCTTAGCAGACCAGCGACTGACAGAGTGCATTGGTTCCAAATCATCTATTTATTCTTCATCAGCTATTTAAGACGTTAAAAAAAATACAAAAAATTTCGATTTTTTGAAAATTAATCTCGGCAGAAATGGGTTAATGTGTGATTATCAGTTTCGTGTGGAATAAAGAAAAAAAGCTGGCTGTGTCTTCTTTTTTGCCTTTTATTCCATCAAATTTTAGCAGTGGCCCAGTTGCAGTGGATGGGGTCCAGCTCAAGCAAATCTTGGAAGCTCAATCAGCACCAGCAAAGTTCAAGAAACAAGCAGTAATCAATCAGCTCCTAGGCTTTCCTGAACAAAATAATAATGGGATGATTGCGACATTTCTGAGCAAGCGCCATTCGTCTCTACTCAGCTGACTGATGACCGTGATTACAACAATTTTGAGAAATGGATATCATGCTTCAAAATTTTTTCTGGACTGCGCAGCTGCGAATATGCTGGACGCCACAAAAGTCAGTCTCCTGATGACAAATTTTCTTCCGCGAAAATCTCTCTACTAATTTTTTCCAGGGTAGACGTGTATTTCGGTTGTTGTGCGCCCTTATGTGTGTAATACCTGTGGTTGTGGCCCACGGAGTTATCTGTGGTTGTGTTTGAATAAAAATTGGGTTGATTGAATAATGTGTTTTAAAAGGTTTTGTTTTCTGGGACACTGACAATTATTCCCGGCGCCGATTGCTTCTGGCCTATGTAAAAAGAACAATTGTTCTCGGCACGTCCGGAATAAAATAGGTACTTTTTAAGTATTCCTGAAGCCTTTGATGTGCAGCCTTGTTTTTTTTCGGTCTTTACCGGCCAGAGTTATATCGTAAGACGACCATATATTGACTGTAAACATTGGCGGATCCATAAGCGTACCTATAAGTGAAGATAACGTGTAGCTGAAGATAGACCCCGATAAAAAGTAAACTCACCAACATAATATTGGCTGAAATAATCTAACATGCGAGACAGTTCTGCATACAAGTAGGCTTTGAATTAGACAAGACAGTTCGAAATCATTCTATGATCTTTTTATTTTCTGGAACAAGGCAAAAAAAGTCTTTAAATACATGTATGATCAAGAGCCTTGCTCGGATTTAGCTTACAGGTAAGTCTGTATCACGTGCATCACTAACGCTTTAGACCGCAAAAAAGTTATTTTTTAAAAATGCATAATTTTAAAAAATGGGTCCGAAATGAGTTTTAATGCAATCGAACAGCTTTATTGATTTACCTAAAACAAAGCATTCTTCATTGATTTGATTTGATCCTCTTCTTGCTTTACCAGCAGGGAAAGTAATCTTACAAGCCCTCACGACGATCTTACGAGGACAATTGCAGTAAGGTGCGATCAATAAAGAGCCTAATTGATAGCTTCCATTGGCAATCCAGACAGGAAACAAATCAGCATGAACATTTATTGAGAAAACTGGCCACGTCCAAACATGTTGACGACAAACGACAACAAAAGTCTATCTCTTGAAGGAATTCCTCCACTGCTGTCTCCTTTCATGTGCATGAGTTCCTCGATTTGCACCAGTCGACGACCAGATATTCTTGCTGCCACCACTTCCTCGAAAATCTGCATTTTCAAAGCTACCAGAGAATCCAGTATCTAAGTATCCGTATTCTTGATCGATTCTCGGCTGCCCAATTGCCTGATCATAAATGACACCTAAAAATAGCGAGTGATGTCCGACTGCATTCGTCACAAAGATCGCAAACATGATCCCTGACATTAAATTACCTTTTTATAAATAAATTGAATTGTTCAGACGTGCAAGTGTGGCAAGGATGATGGCTGTGGGGACTCGGAGTGTTGTCCTCAGGTCTGTTTTTCTGCAAAGTTTTAATGCTAATTTTCCTTTTGGAGGTAATGGGAACAACATCTACCTACACTGGTGACGTTCGAATTCGAGATGATTTTCCTGAAGATGAGCGTATCGTAGAATGCGGTAGGCCTGCTATATATCTTTGTTCTCAATTATTTTAGAGTTGCAGCACAGAGTGCTCGCGTGGTCGTAGTTGTGAGTTTGCTCATTTTTTATTGTTCTCACAGTCACTTTTTCAGGTCCTACTCGTTTGGTGCAAAAAGGCAGACGATTGCCCATAGTCATCTTTCGAACTGCAAAAAAGGGTTGGAGTGTCAGAACAACTGTGGACATCCCTAAAAATTCTTTCGTCATGGAGTATTGTGGGAAGGTAGACATTAGCAGACACTTGCAGAAATTAACTTGGAATTTGTTTAGGTGAGGACCACGAAGGCGGCTAGATCTCACTTGGTACTACTTGTTTGGACAATTATTGTTATTTGACGTGGTGAAATTCAGAGTAAGTATCTCTACAACATGGACGGGTGCGCAAGGAAAAATGCTTATTTGTAAGTTTATCTTGACATAAATTTTGAAATATAAATAATTTTCTTCTGATATTTGTAAACTTTTTATATTAACATCTTTTTGTTTGATGTTGTAGGCTAGTTTACACCCTATGTTTAGGCTACAATAGCCATGTTTTAAAAATCATGGTCAATTTTTATAGTTGTTGTCTTACTGTATTAGATCTAAAAATATTTCATAGCACCTTGTTATTGAACAGAATTTGTATTTTTAGGTAATCGACGCGTCTTACCATGGAAATGAAGCTCGGTTTGCAAACCATTCGTGTGATCCTAATACAGTCAACTCTCGATACAGTGTACCCTCGATATAGTGTAGATCTCGATATAGTGTATATATTTTGAACCTGATTTGGTCAGCCCTGAGCCAAACTGGCTTATAGTGTACCCTCGATATAGTGTATATTTTTTCTCGTCCCCGGGGCTACACTGTATCGAGAGTTGACTGTATGGTAATTCTTTTTGAAGAATTATCTCATCTATTTATCTTTTTCCTCTTCTTTGTAGAGAAAGCAGACCGTGTTTGTGGAAAGGTTTGGCCGAAACTACCATCGGATTGCATTCTTTGCTACTATTATGAAGGTAGTCTCATATATATTTTCACATAAGCACTTAGATAATTGACCCCAAATAAGATGACAAAACTATTTTTTTCCAAATGATTTGTGATTTCTACGCTGCTTCCAAAAATTAATTTGTAAAAGGAAACCGTGTCACGACAAAAACTATTAACGAACTCAACACGAACTCACAAATGAATTGGTCTATTTATTCAACGTTAATGAATTTGCTAGAGTCGAAGAAACCGGTGAGAATTGTTCATGGTGCAAACGGTCTTATGTCTCGAAATTTGCGCCAGATAAAAGTATCTTTGCTTCGAAAAAAGTATTGTTTTACTTGAACGTCGAAATTACCTTCAAATTGAAGGCTTCAATTTTGAACTTCGGCATTATATTGCAATAATTGCTTGTTTGTATGTAGCTTAACGATGTAAAGCGGTACATTCGAGTTTTAATTTTACGGAACAAAAGTTTACGGCACTTTCGATTTCACGGAACCATTAAACTTATTTGTGCACACGGTTTTTTTGTATTATACCCCCAAATTTATGGCAGTTTTTATTTTATGGGCTCCGAGGCCGTAAAATCGAGACTCAGGTGTACTTTTGATCGTTCTGTCGAGAACACGACTTTTTATACCACTTATTCAAGTTTGTATATATATAATTAAAATTTGTAGAAAATTCACTAGTTTTTAGTTATTTTATTGCTTGTTTTTAGAGCCGCCAAAAGCCTTCTATTCTCAAGATTTACAGACATTTTGTTATGGAAGAGGTGATTATTATGATTACTTTTATGCTAATTTCAAAGTCCATTTCAGAAACGCCTTATCATCTCCTTCGAAAAATTCTATTGCTGCTAGTATGGTTGACCTACATGCACATGTCCAGCCTATAGTGGAATGGTACGAAGGAAGAAGGATTGAGATTGTAGCTAGCGTTTTCGACAATTCCTTCAATATGACTAGCAAGAAGATGCTGAAGGGTACTTGTCTGTATGGGTTTTCGTTGAGTTGTCGTCACAGTGGGTGCCATGCTTCTTTTTTTCTTGCCGCCACCAAAAAAAGAGGATGCTTGATGAACTCAGTATGCCAGTGCAACGATCCAGAGTACGTTCGTGTAGATGTTGATCACGCAGACGAGTGCTTGTTTTACGGAAAGTTTGATACTCATCAGAAGCAGGTAAGCAATAATTTTCACTTCCTAATTATCAGAATTGCGACTTCCATTGCAACCATTTCATAAATCCGATTAAAGTAAAAAAGTGGCCACATGATTATGGTCTTTTTGTTATGCGACAGGAAGTGCGGCAACGCTGTTCTGTTTCGTGAAAAATTTATCATTCAAATTTTTAAGTTAGAACGTCTAGAATATTGTCCACAGTAACTTCTGGACCTTATCTTTATCATAGAAATATAAGACAAAACATTGAAAAAATAAGCTGGATTTATAGCATAACACTGTTTTGGACTTCCACTTGTCTAAAAATGTATTTTATTAACTTGCCGCGAGAAGTTATTTTTGAAATTTGCGACTTCTTCGACCACCAAACAAGCTTAAAGCTTCTTATGCTAAACAAATATATTTCAACTGCTGTCCAACTAAGCTCTTCATTTCAATGCCAAAGAGAAAAGTTGCTGGTATATCACATTTTTCAACACTTGATTTCGAGTGGCCTTGATAAATTTGGAATTTCTATTATTTAGGAATAGACATCTTACAATTCAAACTATTACAACCACTCACTAAAATGTTTTTTAAAAATAGAATTTTTTTCTGTAGCATGTCAAATCGCATTTTTCTAGTTGAAAACGGGTGTATAATAATCTGCTTACTTTTAAGTTACCGTATTTATTCTAATAGAACGACATGTCGTTCTATTTTTCAACCCCCCTCGACCTTTGTATTTCTATTAAGGACTGTTGTTCTATTTTTAGACTTCGAAATTCCAGTCGAAATCAGAAAAAATCTATCATTCCAGCGAAATATCCCTATCATACTCGAAACTTTATTCTAACAATCGATTTTCAAGAATAAATCAGCCAATTTTCCGTGCTTACGCGCCTGCTTCAGTTTAACCCGACCACTTAAAACGGGACTAATAGGATTGAATCAGGTAAGCAGCGCCGTTCTGGCTTTCCTATATTGCATTGGTAATTCCATACGCCTTGAACAAGCTGACGATGAGCTTCTTTGATATGCTTTCTTAGATTTTGATTATCCATCTCATTCTATTAGAATAAATACGGTAATCGTAATAATTCATTATTAGTTAAAAGTGACCCTCATTATGATGATTATGTACGACCTATTATGTCATTATGTACGACGTTTGATAGCCAGTATTTATAATTTTTTTTAGTCGATTATTTGGACGATCCGCAACGAAAATTGTCTAGTAACTCGCGTGTCGTCTTGTGTTGTCTTTTATCATCTTGCCGGCAGCTTCAAGTTCAACATTTTACAAGGCCCCTCATCTCTGATTGGTGTGCAGAAGTTTATGGTTGCTCTCCTCAGTGCTAGTGATATTCCTGTGGATTCGAAGACAATCAAGTTCTACAACGTGGACGATTTCAGCGAGGAAACGAGAGAGCATCTACCGCGTGCTCTTGAGTTCCCTAGGACTGCTTTTTACATGAAGTACTCGATAATTAAGAAAAAGTCTTTTGAATGTGTTGTAAGCTGAATATACATCTGAACGTGATTTTCAATAAAAACTTAGAGTCGGTGGTTTTACTCACTTTATTTGTTTATTCGAAGAAAAATTCCCATGCGAATGCGTGTAGATAAACGGTGGTTATTTCTTTCTTTTGGTTTCTTTTCTTGGCTGTTTACTAATTTTTTTCGTGCTTTGTTATGCTTGGAGCTTTGAAAAGGGCTTGAAGGCAGCGGACACTTCGAAGGCAGCGGACACATCCTCCGCTCCCAGCAAGCTTGGAGCACGGGATAGTGGCGGGGGGTGCGGGATGAATTTGCAGGGTTCTAACCAGAGATAATTTAAAAAATTAATCCTAATTAAGATGTAATGATGATAAAGATGGGAACATAAATGAATAAATCTGTCTTTTTAGCAGTCAATTAAATTTTTTGCTGGGGGAGGTATAAAAAAGATCGGCCGACAATTGGGGGTGTGTGGTAGCCGGGTAGAGGGAATGGGGGGAAGGAGGTAGAGGCCAACTCTAATAATTATGCATCGACCCAATATCATAAACAAATTAAAAGCAGAACGAGTTGTGGCGATAAGGATTCTAAGAGGAAACAGAATAGAGCCAAAAACAGTTTAATTCGAAAAAGTTTTGGCGGTGAAAGGGAAGAGCCTAAAAGTGGTTCGCCCATTTCGCGCCCCAGGACAGATGGTGACGAGCCAAATGAAATTCACGTAGTGGTACCCTGGT
>JAMRYI010001352.1:0-29753 GCA_029231635.1 Ditylenchus weischeri
TCAAGAATCCGGTGTTTGCAGGAAGAGAGAAAGACAGGCGGAGAGTCAAGCACTATGTGTCACTGCTTGGTATGTGGATATTTCAGGTCATGAATGAGTGGGCAAACTGGTTGGCTGACTGAGTCTGCAACCGACGAACGAAGCTTACGCTGGGATGCCGTGGACACAATGGATGCTGGTGGAAAGCCTGGTTCTCGGATGTTCTCGGATGTCTAACCGAAGTCGTTGAGATGGTCCACAATGTGCCTATATCAGTTGCACCAACTGAGCAAAATTGGTCCCTTCGAGGTGGAATTCATACGAAGCTTCGAAACAGGTTGATAATTTTATTTCTTTTGAATTGAATGCAAATGATTATGCGATTTGTTTATAATGACCGTGAAAACAGCCAGTCAACTCGTTCACATAGCACGATCTCCAGCTTAAAACACAGGATCTTTTAAGCCGGGCAAAGAAATTGATGAAGAAGATGTGGAAAAAGCCGAAGAAGACTTTATTTAGCAGAAATTCAGGTTGCTCGTGATGATTAAATGTGTTAAAATGTATGTCTGGGGTGTATTTATTTGGTGAAATAAAGTTGTTTGCTTCTATTTTTGGGCTTCTATTTCTTTTTTCACGCTATTGGAGATTTTGACCGAATTTGACCGAAAAAATAGATTTTGACCGAGAATTTGACCGGTCAATTTCACTCCTCTAATATTGGCTAGTGTTGTGTGGAAATATTATTCGTAATTATTAGGGCCCCAAATTCTATGCAAATGCATATTTTTCTGCGGATATGCAAGCAATAGTTATGCACAAAAAACGCACTTTTAGCCCTGTTTGAGTACTTTTATGCAGCATGTTTTGCATATTTTCCATTTTTAGTGCATATTTTGCATATTTTATGATTTTGATGCATATTTTCTGCATATTGTAGAAAATCTCAGAAATTTTTGGTTTAAAAGATGTCGCAGCATGCCGAATCTCGTCTTTTGTGTATAAATAAGTCAATATCTTAGTTTCCAAAACTGGATACTTTATTTTCAAGCGTGAAATAAGGAGATTTTTTCACTAAATAACCTCTATTGAGTTAGCTAACTTTTCAGTACCGTGCGATTCATAATTTCAGTTAAAGTAGCAAAATAACAGTGCAAAGCACCGATTTGGTTTGTAAAAGATATTAATTTCGAAAATTGCAAAATGCACATTGTTTATATTTGCGAGAAGATGCGAAAGAGTGGCAGGAGTACAGAACCCCTAGATCTCTCGAAATTGCTTTACAAAATCTGTTTTTGCAACTTAGCTAGTAAATGGCGGTCAACACTTTTCAGAAATCTTTTTCGACTGAAATCCTGCGGCATCTTCATGGGAGCAGAATTTTTTTTGAAAGCTATGTTCAAATCCTAGGTCAAATGTTAAATCCTAAAGTCAAATGGATTAAATCCTTAGGTTAAATCACCTTGCTTCAACAAAGCCATATGTCAAATTTTGGTCAACTTTTTTTGCAAAAAAATTTAGCATTATCCAAAAGTATGTTTAAGCAGTATAAGCTGCCAAACCGTTTAAAAGAATGTTTTACAGCAATTTTACGAATGATTCTCATATAATGATTCTGCACAAATTTTATGCGGTACATTTAAAAATTTTAGTCTAAAAATTATACTGCATATTTTACGTTTTTAGCGCATATTTAAGCATTTTTAGCGCATATTTTATGCGCATATTTCGCATTTTTTAGTGCATAGAATTTGGGGCCCTAGTAATTATCTGTCTTGACACGACATCGAGTCTTCTGTTGACTCGTGTCACTCTGCTATTAATTGTTATCATTCGTTCCGTTGTAATAAATCTTGTTGGTTCTCTTGTTAACTCTCTCTCTGCTCTTAAGAACACAACAGCTAGCAACCCTCGTATGCCCACCTGTAACACAGGAGCCAACGTGGAAATGGCATTATCGTTTCCACGTCAACACGGAAATCAATGCGAATACGAAAATGTAACACGGAAATAACCCTGTTGCATACCCTGACAACGATAGTGATGCTTGCTTTGCAACAGGTATCACAAAAGAGAAAGAAGGGAAGGAGGGTGAAAACCTCTGAAAAACTCATAAAGCCTCGTTTCTACCATTCATCGGAATTATTACAGAGCGATTCGTTGCAAATGCGCGAGCATGCCCCTTTAAGTTCACTGACGGCTAGGTCCGCAAACTGTCGAGCAATCGATTGAAACCATTTCCAGCACTACTTGACTGTCAGTAAATGGCCTAAATATGGGATTTCAAGCAAATGACCATCAGAATGATAGGAAATCAGCCAAAATGATGTGTACTTACTTTTATATCGCCTGAAACTCTACACATTTTTTTCTCAACGTGTTTAGTAACTTTTTAAATCAGAATTTCATGAGGAATTGGATAAAAAATTACACACCGAATTTATATCAGAAAGTGGGTAGCTAGCACAGATTTTAATCGTGACTCGAGTTTTTTTTCTCTGTATGATAGCTCAAATGAAAGCCTAGAATTTTGGCTACATTTCAGTGTATGAAACGGGTGACTTGTAGAAAAAAGTCAGAAAATATTCACCGCCAGTCAAAGAAAAACCCCAAAAACCATCAATTTTTGGGAATTTCAGCCATTTGAGCCTGTAAATCAGCTCCAGTAGGTGTGAAAACCTGTGCTAATGATCTTGTTGGATAGCCAAGAGTATCATGATTATTTTGACACCAAAATTTTAAATTAAAAGAGACAAAAAATTAGGGTGTGCAGCCAGTGGTAGTCGAACCTGTGACTTAGGCGATGCTTATATAAAATTGCCAATGGCTGGAACAGAGAAACTGTCTTTTCTCGTCATCGGGAACTCGACGGAGCCTCGTTCGTTCAAGAACAATGAGGTGCCGATTGCATACAAGTGGAACAAGAAAGCGTAGATGACAGGTTGGAATTGTTTGTACTTGCTAGGATTGAACTGTTTTTTTCAGCGATCTTGTTCGTGGCTGAAGAAATGGGATCGACAGCTGAAGCGAGAAGGAAGGAAAGTGCTGCTCTACGTTGACAAATTCAGCGGCCATTCGAAGATCCAGACGAACATAACGCTGAAATTTCTGCCGCCAAACACAACAGCCGCGTCTCAGGTTTGCTTTTAGTGTTTGTCATTGGATAAAGCTTTTCTTTCAGCTTTGTAATTAAGGTATAATCCAAAATATGAAAGTGCACTGCAGACGCTTCCTTCTCCGCTATCGAATTGCTGCAATCGACGAAAAGACCAAGTAAAAAGTAAGCCTTTTCTAAGCGCTGAAATATTTTCGAAGATAGTGGACAGATGTGGACAGAAACGCTTGCTAATTGCTTCCGAAAGGAGTGATTTGTGGAGAATGTGGTGGTTGGTCTTTTAATCTTAGAGGACGATCTCGTGATTAACTCTGAAGCCGGTCCCTTGGAGTTAAGTAAATGGGAGTTTGGACTGTATGCACAAAATTAGCAGGAAGGCGAAGTGTAAATGCACTAGTTCTATCTCCATTGGATACACTCACACAGTTGACTACAGGTGTGTGTATGAGTGAAATGTGCTAATTGTGTGAGGGGCTTACACACTCACCTTTTCCATCTAAAAGCACCCTTGTCAGCCAAACATATGCGGAAGTGCACTTTCTTAGTTCCCCAGCATTTTCTTATCAAAACAAGCATGTGTGCTTGGCGCTGGGTTTAGTTGTAATTTTAATACTACACTGGAGTGTAAGCATGGCTTATGGACAGAAAACACAATCTGGGAGATCATCTGGGCGATTATAAACAATAAACTGCTCACTCTGTATTTTGTAGGTATCTTAAGAAAAAAATTGAGGTTGAAAATTTGGGACAGAAGGGTTTTATTGGTTTTTTTTAATCGCCGCGCTGCCTGTCGGACCGTCTTCCGTCCCCAAATAATAATAATAATTTTTTACTATGATGTTTTTACCATTTTTCGACTGTTTTTTTTGCAAAAAATGACGTCGGGGACTAAAATGACTTAAACTTGCTTGACCTTGGTATTCCAAAGTTTTTGTAGCGTTAGTTTTAGTTATAGTTTTTACTAGACGGAGAACGGCCGGTGCATAGGAAAAAAATTAAGACGGGAAGGCGGACAGCCGGCCAAAAACACTCGGCCTTGTTTTAATCATCATATTTACTGGCTGTTTTCAGTTTTTTGCTAAATGTGTTTAATTAAAAAACAAGTAATGCAAATATTTTTCCGACTAAAAGTTTTCTTAATGCTAGCAATTTATGGTGTGTCTGGGTAAGAAACCTTTCCCCACATTAACTATAAATGAGCCGTCTGGCTGCTTTTGATGTAAATGGCGTTAGCTTTCAGGCAGCTATAATATTTATGTGCCTCAAAGACAGGTGTGTGTGTCACTCTTTTGAGCAATTCTCTTTCCTTTCCTTGTATTGCTAATCTGTTTGTCGGAATTTAACAAGTGCGCTTAGTACTTGTGTGTTTTTAGCTTGCAAGGGTTTTTTCATTGCTATTTCTGTTCAAAATAATACAGTCAACGCACGATATAACGGCACAAGGTATTGGACGAAGATGTCGTTAAATGGGGAATGAAATTCTGGTTAAGACAGCCCCCTCCGCAAATACCATTTTTTTGTCTTAGTTATCCTTGCTGTTTTTGTAATTATTTAGGTTTTGGCAAGGGTTGGACCCCGATTTATTGGGATCAGAGTTAGGCAAGAATTGGCCGGCGTATATTAGGACGGACTCAAAGATGCTGTAAAATCATGTTTGAGTCTGTCCTAATATACGTTGGCCAATTCTTGCCTAACTCTGATCCTAATAAATCGGGGTCCAATGCAAAAAAATGATATTCAGGGGGGGAGTGGTTGTGGATTTGCTCAACAAAACCAGATCCATGCCGGTTAAACCATTTTTGGCTGAATTTTCCAAAAAAACTTTATTTTCAGTAGTTTAAGCCCAAACTCAATTTTTTTCACTGGAACCCAGTTAACATTACATACTTTTCTGTAGCAAAACTTGTAACTTTCAAAATAACATTTTTAAATTTAGCATGTCCTGTCTCTATTTTTGAGAAAAATGCGAAAGTTTCCACAGAGTCAGCAAATTTTTAATACCTCGAAATGTTTTGTTTTTCGAATTTCTCTGAAGCCGAACTTAAATTCTTAAATACGACTTTTCGACTAACAATACCTTATTTTGCAGCTTATTTATTGCGCTTTAAAAAAAAATCCTAAATATTTGTTACTGAGAATATCTTGACTAAAAACTGCCACTCCACTCAACAAATATTTCTAAAAAAAAGTTACGTTTTCTTTTTAGGCAAACTTCAGGATAGCATATCTCAAATTTAACATTCATTTATCGATTTGCAGTAAATTTAATAAACTTTAAATGAAAAAAAAAATTTGCGGAAAAAGTTTGTTTTAGCGATCGAAATCGCATTTTGCAAGAAAAAGACTTAGATTCGACTTGTCTTTTTTATCTCTGCAAAATTTTTCGGTCACAAGTGTATTGTACTTATTTTTGTATCGCAATTAGGCAAATTTAGTCTCATTTTGTAGCTAAGAAATTAAATGTGGTCACCAAAACTGAACATTAAAAAAACAGGGGAAAATAGGCCCAAGACAATGTTTGAAAGATAAACATTTTGGAAAAAACAACAGGGGGACCAAAGCAATTTTTGGTACCAATTTAGTACCGATGCGCATCAATGGGTTAGCAGCAGGGTTCCGAACTGGGTCGATAAATCAGGAAAGGGTTGAGTTTGAAAAAGGAAGGTTAAGCTGCCATTCCAACCCTGAATATTATATTTTGTAAAATTAATTTACTTATTGTAGTCCCCAAATTAGGTATTTGTACAAACTGTCGTGTTTTTTATTAGCTTTTTAAATTTCCAGATTTTTTGTTATTATTCAATACTTTCCTGGCCGTACACTTTTATAAATTTAGGCTGATCGTTTACTGACTAGAAGGCACGCTGCGCCAAAGGCGCATCAGCCTGGTCGTTTGGGTTTCGATCCGATTGAAAACTCGATAAACTACCTATGAACTACCCGAGGACAGCTTGTAGATCACCTGTGTTTTTTTGGCTATTTTTGCACTAAAAACTATTTTTGCGCCTAAGACATTTTTTTTGAAAATTTTCAAATTTTTTCAGATTAAATTAGAAATTTTGGCGCTCCGAGTATACCCCCAAATGAAATTTTTTTTGAACTTTTTCAAAACACCATTTTAACCATTTTTAAACATTTCCTACACGTTGAACACAATAAAAAAGGTGTGTTCACCTACTTTTTCTATAAAAAGTCATTTTTAATCTTGAATTTGGTATTTTTAGTTGATTTCTGTTTATTGTAACTTTAAATCAGATGTTGAGGGTACCTTGGCCCCAAAAAGATGGAATTTGAACATAGTTTTGTTAACTGGGGCCTACCGCATAAAGAAACTCTGGTATGTATACTGTTTTATGCATCCAGAGTCACTTTAGAGTGATTTGTGTCTAAGGTATGTGGGTGTGCGCATCTCAACTCCAAGCCTCCTTCATGCATCCAGAGTCACTTTAGAGTGATTTGTGTCTAAGGTATGTGGGTGTGCGCATCTCAACTCAAGCCTCCTTCATGCATCCAGAGTCACTTTCGAGTGATTTGTGTCTAAGGTATGTGGGTGCGCATCTCAACTCAAGCCTCCTTCATGCATCAGAGTCACTTTCAGTGATTAGTGTCTAAGGTATGTGGGTGTGCGCATCTCAACTCCAAGCCTCCTTCATGCATCCAGAGTCACTTTCGAGTGATTTGTCTAAGGTATGTGTGCGCATCTCAGCTCAAGCAACCAAGCCCTGCGCCCGAAGACAAAGTGCTTGAGGGTTAGATGCGCGCACTCTTTAGACATAATCAAGACTCTTGATCGAAAATGCATTTAGAGGCTTTTTGCCTCCAGTGACCAAACATGGTAAAACAGCCAAATGGTCGATTTCAAATGCCCAATCATTTTTTTTACGCCTTCCGCATTGATTGCCGTAACATCTTCAATGATTTCAGCGAGTGTGAGAGCACCACCTAAAAATAAAGAATAGGATTTAAAAGCATTTATTTTAACTATCATACATTTTTTCACCAATTCATCGACATTTGAGAAGTCATATATAGTAGCTGCAATTCCAATCCCTTCCAACTTCTCCAGATCATTCCAAGCATTGAGCATTTCCACGCCAACGCTGAGATCATCTTCCTACAATGGTGCTTCTTGAAATGCCGAGCTGATGGTTGCCCTTCTTTGATGACGCATCAATAATTGCTTTCTTCCCTTGCAGAGTAATTCGTCGCCTTTTTCTTGGAGTTGACATCTTGAAATAGATAAAAAAGAATATGGAATATGTAGAAAACACAATAAATGCTAACAATAATTCAAAACGCGAGAAATATTTGCAAACAACAAAGCGCCGAAACGCAAGACAAATTTTGATTGAAAAGATACTGAATGTCGACTGATCTGTCAACAATAAAAAATTTAGCACCAATTCAAACGCCTTTTTACGCGTTTTATCGTTAAATAGCGGGGGTCGTTAAATCGAGGTATCTTTTCTTTATCGGGACTAGCCAAAGGGGGTCGTTAAATCGAAGGAGTCGTTAAATCGTGGGGTCATTAAATCGGGTGTATGATTCCTTATATTTTGAACTGGACCAACCAAATTGAGCCAAGAGGGTTGTTAAATCGAGTGTGTTGTTAAATCGGGGAGTCCTTAAATCGAGGTTTGACTGTAATTTACTTAAGAAACTGCTCTTAAATCTAACACTTCCACTCAGATTTCGAATTCCTCACGAGACAACAAACATTTTAATTCAAATTCATTTCAAACTTTCGATTTTTTCGATTCTGAGTACCCCATTGAAAAACAAAATCGCTCCATGGGGACTTATAATTTTTGACCAAACTTTTTTTTCGATCTGCAACATTCTGTGCACAAAAAGTTTTATGTTAAAACGAATTTTTTTTCACACCGCAAATCCGCTGGGTACTCAAAACTAATTTTGAAAATTTTTTCACCAACCCTGAAATTTTATTGCATATTCGCCGAGCACCTGCCCGAGTTACCGTATTTCCTCTAATAACTCACCCCCTCAATTTTAGCGACCTACATCTCAGCCCACAGAAAATATTTTGCAAAGCTGTTTGTTGCGTTTTCTTAACTTCCGCGAGTTCTACCGATTCCACTTTTTTAGATTTTTGTCGAGCACCCAAGAATCTCGAGATTGACCTCAATTTTCGGGGATCCAAAAAATAACTCCCCCGGTTGAGTTACTAGAGGAAATACGGTATTTAAAAAATACAAGAAAAGTCGGAAAATGTTTGCAAGATAAAAAATCAAAAAACACCAACTTCGAAAATTAAAGTACGCAAAAAGTGGGTTAAAAAGTGCGTGTTTCCCACGGTACGAAGCAGCGCTATAGTAGTTGTTGACAACATTTTTATTAGTTTGTTTTATTAATTTGGCTCACAACAAAGATATTTTTCGGGCGACCAAGATGCTATCCTAATATTTAGTTGAATATTTTAGTTCTCCAAGTGCCTAATTTGTTTAATATATATTGTACGACTTCTATTACAACAATGTCCTTGAATTCATCTCCGTGCACCACCCTCTCACCCAGCACCAATAGTAGCAGTGATTGCCCTAGTCCTCTTGCAAAAAGTGCTGTGGCAACAGGGAAAACACCATGCTCACCCAGCTGTCTATGATGGCTGCTCATTTCAACCAAATTCAAAACCAGCAACACCACTGCTTCAAGGATCAGAGCACTGTGTCCAGCCTGGAAGTGCAAAAACTGGTGTCCTTGACCACTGACTCACTTTTTGAGCAAACAAATGGTTTCTACAATAATAGCTGTGAGTTGTTGTTGCTGTAATTGGGCGGCCGGCCGCCTTATTTTTCTTTGAGGAAGCCACCCAATTAGACGAGGCCGCCTTACATTTAACATAACTTTACCTAAAATTAAATTCTACGCCTTGTTTTATTAGAAACCAAGTTGATAAATCCATACAGAAGTTTAATAATTAGGCATTTTTTTTTTGAATTGGCGGGGGACAATTCAAAACAGGTGGCAATGGTCCTTTAAGCAATAAAATTTGTTTCTAAATCAACAAATTTTTGGGAAATGTAGCCATTTTTGATGTAATGGCGCTCTTAACACTTGCATTAATGTTTGTAACTTTGGTGCGTAATTGTGCAGAATTTCACGCTGAACAAGATGGTGTTAACAATTTCTTAAAAAACTGAGAAAAGGTACTGGCAAAAAGGCAAATGAAAAAAGGTCATTTTGGGGGGTCGAAAAAGAGCGGTTTTTTCTAAATTTAATGCGTGTTGAAAATTTTTGACAGGTTTTTAGTGCTTGTTATATATCAAAATGATGCTGACATTATAAGCTTTTTAATGATATAAAACACGTGACATAAAAAGGGCTTTTTTAAGTAATAACCAAAAACAGTAAAATTGACCACTTTTGAAAACGTCGATTTTTCGTAGTTTTCTGGGAATAACTTTTCTCTGTGCAGAAAGTTTGCGTTTTTCGTTGCAGATTTCGACAGAGCAATCTAAATGGCGCAGAACAGTATATTCATGCATGAAAAACAGCCGTTATATTGATGAGAGAATTGACATAGAAAGTATGTATACAATTTAAAACGATTTGACGTAAAAATTTTTTCGCGCTAGACAAACCTTGAATTCTGACACCGGATCGTGTTCAGCATGGTTAATTTACTTATAAAAATGCTCTTTAAATTCAACATCACTGTCAAATTTCAAATTCCGCTCGAGACAACAAACATTTAAATTCTCGAAAAATTAAGTGTTTGAATATTTGTTGTCTTGAGCGGAATTTGAAATTTGACAGTGATTTTGAATTTAAAGACGTCAAATCGTTTTTTCAATAAATTGTATGCATACTTTCTATGTCAATTAAATTAACAATCTTTTTGGTAAAATTGTCGGCCGCTCTCTGAAATATTTTTTTAGAAAAATTTAGGTGCTACCGGAGAATCCGGTCTGCCCTGCTTCCCTGTTATTGTTTTGGATTGCCTAAAACCTACCCTATCGCAAAAAAAAACAATAGGGGGGACCAAGGCAAAAAGGGGGGACCAAGGAAAAAAAACAACAGGGGGGACCAAGGCAAAAATGGGACCGGATTCTCCGGTAGAACCAAAATTTATTATTTACAATACTGACTTATTATTTTACTTTTATTTCACAGCATCTAGTCCACAAAAAGACTTGATCGATGATGCTGACCAGGAAAATGAGTTATTTGATGCAAATCTGAAAGATTCCCATGGCCTCAACCGCACCACCACCATTTACGACGTGCAAAATCCCTACTACCACCAGTACCAGCAACTGGATGTATCGGGCAGCAAACGTGTACAGCAGCAATGCACCATTTGCAGGATTGAAAAAGCTACAGTATTCCATTTTCGGGTGGATGTATGTACTGGCTGTAGGGCCTTTTTCCGAAGATCTGTATCTCAACAGAAAACTTACAGATGTCTGAATAGTAAACTGTGTGGGAATAAAACTTGTGAGTTTTTTCTCTGGAATATTTTGAAAGAGGATGGAAAGGAAAGAGGTATGGAAAAGAAAGAGAAAAGAATGGCGGCATAAAACATCACGGCGTGTCAAACACGTCAAATGACCAAATCGACATTTTTCTTTTCAAGACAAAAAATTTGAACACGATTAAATTTTTAGTTACTTTCTCATATTTTCTCAACTTTGTATTCTTATTTGTAACCCATGTCTATATGTGTCATATATGAGCTATTTTTTAATTAACGGATTGCCCAGGAATCGCTCTATCGATTGGTGAAAAAATTTGCCTAATTTTATCAGAAATTCAAAGAGTTTGAACAAATAGAAGTTTGAATTGGCGGTTGGCAGAGTCAGTTCGTCAATTTTAAATAGCTCGTTCTCAGTGATTTCTCCCGGAAAAAAAATATGTCCTACAGTTTTGTAGTATTTTTCACCAGCTTTCTGCTGGTATCTTTGGTTTTTTGATATGAACACTTTATGCAGAGATCGAACAAGTTTTAGTAAATTTACACTTTTTAGGTATAAGTAATGGACAACGACCGGTAAATTTACCGGTAAAGTGTTTTTAAATCTGCTCTGATAGTCTTGTTAGATAGCCAAGGGAACCAAGATCATTTTGACACCAAAATTGTGAATAAAACATGAAAAAAATGGGGTAAAAAATAGGGTATGTACCCAAGGGGATTCGAACCTATGACCCAGGTAAACCGTACATAAAAGTACCTCCTCCCTTTAAATTAGGAAAATTGAATTCGAAGCAGATTTTTCAGGCAAGAAGTACGCATAGAAATTGAAACAAACAAACAAACAAACAAACAATAGTGCATAAATTTAAGCATACTTCTGTCTATGTTATTTATAAATAAAAAAATATTTTGAATTTTCATTAAAACAGAACGCCAAGCCCGATTTGGTCATTTGACGTGTTTGACACGCCGTGACATGCATGCATACCAGAGTTTCTTGGTGCAGTAGGACAACAATTTGTTCAATTTCCGTACTTTTAGACTATTTTCCAGTGTCCCGGTACAGTCAAGTCCCGCTAACCCGGCACCACTGGGACCGGCAAAAAGTGCCGGGTTAGCGGTGGCATTATTTTATCGGGCCTTAATCGACCCTCTATATAATCACCCTTTATTCAACTATTTTAAGAGGGGTAAAGGGTTGTATAGGGAGGGGAAGGGAAAAAAGAGGGCCACTAATGGAAAAGGTCACACTAACAAGAAGATGTTGAGCATAGTTTTGAATACTGGGGCCTACCGCATACAGAAAAAATTGACGCAAATTGAAAAATGTTGTAAACTATGATATTAGGTCGTCCAATAAGTTTTGAGAAAAAGCACGTGGATTCGCTTTAATTTTCAAAGTGCATCATTTGGCACATTAGACATTTGATGTCACTACATGTCATATACCATTTTATAGCCCGTTCTCTGTTCTTTTAAATGTGATATTGAACAATTCTTTGTTATTAAAAAATAGGATCAAAAATAGGAAAACAAAAAATGTGCAAACTTGAGAAATTATTTGTTTTTTTATTTTTGGTCCAATTTTGTCATAACAAAGAGCCGGTTAATACGACATTCAAAAAGAGGAGAGAACGGGCTACAACATGGTATATGACACGTAGAGACATCAATGCCAAATGATGCACTTTGAAAATTAAAGCGAATCCACATACTTTTTCTCAAAACTTATTGAACAACCTAATATATTTGCCCCAAAAAAGGTTTACCCAAAAATTAAACATGAAATGCTTCGCTCAAAGCTTCTACTGAATTACAACCAAAAATTCATTGAATGACCAATTTTTTATAGTTACAAACTTTTCTTTTTTTTTATGCTAATAAAAGTCATTTTTTGCAAAAGCATTAACAAAAAAATTTTGCCTACTAAAATTTAAATGCCGGCGTTAAGCCGGCATTTAAATTTTCTGGCGTTTAGCCGGCTAAACGCCGGCTGCCCGGCATTAGAAGAATCCTGTTTCAAACCCATTAAAATAAAACCACAAATGGCTATACTATGACCAGGGGATGGCATACGACTCGATACACATTGTGACTCGATACTGCAACTCGATAAACCGGCTTTACGTGCGCTGGCCTACTCTAAGCCTAAGGCTTAGCCTAAGTTAGAAAGAAGACAATAAACTGGCCTAAAATTTTGCAAAAAGTTTCGATTTCAAAAAAAATCTCAAAGGGTACCGAACGCCCTAAAGCTGATGAGAATAAAGAATTTAGAGGAACAAACAGCATAAAAGTCCACTACAAACCAAAAAAATTAACAAAAATAGAAATTACACGTGACGGGAGTCGAATTTGAAATTGGGTGCATCGAGTCACAATGTGCATCCATGACCAAGCCATCACCCCAGACGACCTTTCTACTGTTGAATAAAAATTTTCAGTGGTTCCCAACCGCCGTGTATGCAAGTATTGTCGGTTTCAGAGGTGTTTGGAGGCCGGAATGCTCAAATCTAGTTAGTAGTATATGCCTCTAAAATTCATTCCTAAACCAATATTAATTTGTAGAAGAGCAAATGGAACTGCAGCGGACGGACAATGGCACATCAACAACAGTCACAAATACCAGCTATAACGGTAATAATAATGGCACTGGCATGGAACTAGTGTGCAGCAGCTGCAGTCATGACCCCCATCCCCACCCATCGACATTTGTGCGTGCCAGGGAATACACTGTGTCAGCCAACCTGGTCTCCAATATAGTCGAGCAATTTGTGTTGTGCCGCAGGAAAATCGTTTATGAACGCCTACAGTCCCACTACAAGGACCCTCTGGTGAGCTGACACCTGAGGCTTGAATTTAATTTGTATTTAGGCAGCCAGAGAAAGAGGAATGACTCATCACATAGATCTTGGATTACGCGAATTTGATCGGTTCACCAAAATACTTAACCAAATGGCCCCATTCAATGTATTTACACACCAGGATAAGGTAATTACTTGCAGTGGCTAAAAAGAATGGCGGTGAAAAAAGCATGCATGCTTCAAGTGGGACTCGGACTCAGGCGAACTTACGATTAGATCACAGGATCGACTTTTCTCGTTTTTTGAAATTGCGCCCTTTTTGAATTTTATATTTTTGACAGTTTGAACAGACATCTGAGCCCGTCCTAACCTCCGCCTATGGCTTCGCCTAAAAAATGGAAAAATGCCTAGATTTTGGGAAAAGGTTGCCAGTTATGTAAAAAAAAGTTTTTGTTTTACAGGGTGTCCCAAGAATTTCCCCCACTTTTGAAGGACCATAACTTTTTGTGGAGATCGTATTTTGCAATTCTGTTTTCGCCATTCGTCTTAGAATTTCGTAGTTTGGCATATCAGGTGAACAAAGTCAAAATTTTCATTTTTGCCTTGGTCCCCCCTGTTGTCCGAAATTACCCATATTCAAAAATTCCATTTTGCATGTTTTTCTGTATTCGTTCATGTTTTTTTTAAATGAAATGAAAAATTTTGACTTTTTTCACCTGATATGCCAAAATACAAAATTCTAAGACGAATGGCGAAAACAGAATTCCAAAATACGTGTTGCGTCTTCGACGCAAGTGATGTCTACAAAATTCTTCACTTTCCCAGCCTGGGGTTTGGTGGCCTATTGGTTAAGGCGATTCCCTGCGGATCCAAAGGGAGTGGGATCAAATATCCCCTCCATTCCCCTTTTTCCAATTCACGAGCTGGTGGCCGCGGCCGCTCGCGACATACGATCTCCACAAAAAGTTATGGTCCTTCAAAAGCGGGGAAATTCTTGGGACACCCTGTAGTTCGTTTTAGTCGAAGAAGCATGAATGTGTCCACTTTTTTAAATTTTAACGCTATTAGGTAGCCCTGCGATTCTTGTCTCAGAATAGATATTATTTGCTAGGGGCAACAGGCGCCTTTATCGTACAGTCTAGTCTGGTTTATCCAACACCCCCTCAAGTTCGTTCTCACCTAGGGTCCGACACTTTTTTAAGCCAATTTTAAAAATGTTTTTCCAGTTGTCTTTGGTTGTTTTAGTCCGAAATATCGCAAGGATTCTGATTTTGCCGATCGTTTTTGCCAAATCCTTTTACGTTGCCATAAAAACCAGCGTCTCTCGTTTATCCGACACCTCTTTTTAAAAATCAGGTGTCGGATAAACGAGAGTCGTGGGTCTTTATGGCAACGTAAAGGATTTGGCAAAAACGATCGGCAAAATCGAAATCCTTACGATATTTCGGACTAAAATAATCAAAGACCAGTGCTTGGAAAATCCTAAAATTTTCTCTACTCTTGCTCATTGAGTTTTCGAAATCTCGCTCCGCTCTTGCTCTCACTCGGAGCAAGAGCGAGAGCAATTGTACAATTTTATGTATGTAAACGAATTACAGAGCTTTAAAATTACTATAAATTTTTTTCAACATTTTTTCGCATAAATTACTTCTCTACAAAGTCCCGAGCAGAGCTGTTAACCCCTCCGGAAGGAACCTCCAGGAGGGGAGGTTTAACCTCCACCTTCCACCTCCGGCCCGGAAGTTCGGAAGTGGAGGGGGTGAAATTTTTAGGGTATGGAGGGTGGAGGTGGAAGGGAGGTGAAAATTTTTAGGGTATGGAGGGTGGAGGTGGAAGGGGAGGTGATAATTTTCAGGGTACGGAGGGTGGAGGTGGAAGGGGAGGGTGATGAAAAATCACCTCCGGCAACCTCCGGCTGGTACTATCAAAAACAGAACGCCAAACATTTTGTCTCAAAACTAACTCATTCAGTGATGAGTTAGAGTCTTTCGCCATCTGTTTTGCTGACCAAATTTGTATACTTTTTTCTCATCCCTTTCATTTTTCGCATACCTCTCCGCTATCCATCTTAGTTTTAGGCGGTTAACAGCTCTGGTCCCGAGGCCATCTCTAGTTTATTACTTTTTCTAGGTGCTATCAACAAGAATAAAAAGGAATCAACCTTTGTCGTCAGGGTAATGAAATAACATGAACAAGTTAAATCTAAAATGGGATTTTATTGAACTGTCAACAATCGATCCGGATCAATTCCGAATTCACGCTCAACAAAACCTTCCTTCTGATGTACTCGGGGCCGCGCTTCCCTTGTGTCACGAGGAGTGGATAGTGAGTTGTGAGAACATCCGCTCCACGCTAGCCGTACTTCCGGGGATAGGTAGAATTGTCTTCGCCAAATTTGCAAGCCTATCAAAAGTTTGCTCCGCTCTTGCTCCTAACCAATATTTCACATTTGCTCTTGCTCTTACTCATTGAATTTTCGGAATCTTGCTCCGCTCCTGCTCATTGAATTTTTAAAATTTTGCTCCGCTCTTGCTCATTGCTCGAGCAAGAGCGGAGCAAGATGAAGCAAAACGAGCAAAGCGGGCAAGAGCGGAGCAAGAGCGGAGCAAGAGCGGAGCAAGAGCGGAGCAAGAGCGGAGCAAGAGCGGAGCAAGAGCGGAACAAGAGCGGAGCAAGAGCGGAGCAAGAGCGGAGCAAGGCGGAGCAAGAGGGCAAGAGCGGAGCAAGAGCGGAGCAAGAGCGGAGCAAGAGCGGAGCAAGAGCGGAGCAAGAGCGGAGCAAGAGCGGAGCAAGAGCGGAGCAAGAGCGGAGCAAGAGCGGAGCAAGAGCGGAGCAAGAGCGGAGCAAGAGCGGAGCAAGAGCGGAGCAAGAGCGGAGCAAGAGCGGATCAAGAGCAAGAGGGTTTCCAAGCACTGCCAAAGACAACTGGAAAAACATTTTAAAAATTGGCTTAAAAAAGTGTCGGGCCCTAGGTGGGAACGAACTTGAGGGGGTGTTGATAAACGAGACTAGACTGTATGTTGATTTGGTTTGCGAAAAAGATGAAGTATGCCTCGAAAAACCTGTGAAAAAGGATGAAACATACCACGAAAAAGGTTACTTGTGCCACGAAAAGGATTATTCATGCCTAGAGTTGGGCAAGAAAATATTAAGGGTAATAATGTGGTAATATTACTGGAAAATCTAGATTGTGACCGGATAATGAAAAATCAGTCATATTCTTTTTCAACAAGCAGGAAAATGTTCCGTCATTGCTTACGTTTCATCTTCTGGGCCATTACTTTTTCTTGGTCAATTGCTTGTTAAATTAATTGATTATAGTGAAACTTGCCCTGGTCCAATTCAGGGGCGTCCTGATAGTATTCGGAACTGTTTCAGAACTAACTTTTTACCGGTGTTCCAGCGATCATGATTATATATAAGTTTATACTCAAAATGACGCGAGAAAGCAGGGCTACATTTTCAGTATGAGGTTGTATATGACTGCGCCTGTGAAATTCACCCGGTTTCCTATCAGAGGACGCCAACTTCGAAAATTAAAGATCGCAAAAAGTGACCTAAAAGTGAGATCTTCGAGATCTTCATGTTCCGGGCCTCATTTTGACCCGATCTTTTTTTTATTCGACGCGCAAGGAGCAGAAATCATATGCGCACGAAAAATCATATGCGCACATGAACTTTTTTTGCCGCCAAAAAACTTTTTCCTTGTCAAGAAATTTTTCAAAATTTTTTTTTGCCGTACCAACCCCCAAAAGGAAATAATCTTTCTCGTGGCACATTTCATCTTTTTCGTAACAACTCGTTTTTCGTGGCAGAAATAATCTTTTCCGTGACATATTTCAGCTTTTTCGCTAACCAAATCATATTAGGGGTATCTTTTAGGCTTAGGTAGGCCGTTAGGACGGACTAAGGGGGCTATTTAGGTCCCACATTCGATTTTTTCAGGTCACCCTTCTGGCAGAATACAGTGTAGTTTGGACGGCTTCCGAAAACGTCTGGTCAACGATTCGAAATGGAGGACACTACACCAAGCGCTGCTACCATGTGGACGGCAGTTTTGTTTCTGTTAGTAACAAAAAATTGTTCTCTACATTTGTGTAAATTAGTATTTATAAACTTGCAGTTGAATGAAGATGGAGCTCGTCGACACTTTCGCAAACTCTTTGACCTTATAGGCGGAGACAATAGAATAGCAATCTTTGAGGCTATTTTCCGCTTTTTACATGCGATGGCCATCAGCTTCAGTGGCAATCTCAGCAAAGAAGTTGCAAAAGCTGTGTTGAGTGAAGAAGAAGTGGCTGCATTCTTATTGTTGATATTTACTCGACAAGGTACTGTAGAAAAATATTTGAACTAATTTTTGACCAAAATAAAAGTTTGAGCAAGATAACGGCGCTTCAAACAAAAACCGGTGAACCGGACACCTCTGTCTCGGATATTTATGTCCCGACACTTCTGTCCCGTCTCAAAATTTTCTTATACCGTATTTACTCTATTAAACGGGCCGGCCCGTTTATTTTTCAATCCTCGCGCACAGGGCCCGTTTATTAGAGAGGGCCCGTTTAATACAGACGGCCCGTTTATTTTTCAAACATCTGGTCGTTGCCAAGTTCATAGTGCAAGTGGAAAAGAGACGCGATGCTGTTAAACTCAATT
This sequence comes from Ditylenchus weischeri, assembly GCA_029231635.1. NCBI lineage: Eukaryota > Metazoa > Nematoda > Chromadorea > Rhabditida > Anguinidae > Ditylenchus > Ditylenchus weischeri. The sequence goes on from JAMRYI010001352.1 coordinate 17,987, forward strand.
CGATTCTCACCATGGATGGAACCGCTGTTTGGTTCGACTGTCCAGAAAATACGTGCATCGATACAAGAGGAGCATGTGTGAGTGTTTGTGCATAAAATACTTGATTGTATTAATCTTGGCTGTTTAGGTAACGGTGGTTACCACAGGGCATGAGAAGATGCGTGTCACAGTATGCCTCACCACTCGGGCGGATGGGAAAAAGCTCCTGCCTTGCGTCATGGTCAAGAGAAAGCGTCTGGTGCCAGCAATCGTGAAACAATTTAAAAGAAAACTAGTAATCAACTGGGCCGGGTCTGTTTGGATGGACGACACGTCAACGGAAGATTTCCTAAGGCAAGTAATCGGTGGAGGCCTCTTCAGTGGAAAACGGTTACTTGGGTGGGATGCTTATGTGTGGGATGAGCAATGGGGACCGTCAAGAATTCACAGCCGCCGGGAATCCAAAAGCCGTGATCAAGCAAGGCTCTCAGAAATTCAAGAAACATTGCCTCCAATTGCTAATCGAAAACGCGCTATTCAGCGTGTCAGATTTAATGGTGATGAAGCAGTCAGGCAAATCTGCGCACTTTTGTAATTCCTCAGTCGTTCCGAGAATATCCAGTGATTGATGTAAGGATGAATGGCTGCTGGCAGATTCCGTCTATGATGAAGCAATATCAGGCAAGTATTGATCTTTGGGCGCAAAAGTTACAAACAACGGATGCATATAGTTAAAAGAGTCTTCGTCGATGGCACCTTTAAGATAGCCCCGCCTCCATTTGAACAGGTATATTTGTTATCATGTGAACATCTTTTAGGAGCATTATTTAGGTTTTCGTTGTGCTTGCTGAAAGTGATGGTTTTTTATTTCCAATTGCTACTGCTCTTCTTCCGAATAAGCGTATGGTCACGTATAGGAAGTTCTCTGGATGCTCCACGATGTTTTCGAAACACTTATTCCAATAGCTTTGTCGTATGATTTTGAATTCCGCATACAGATTGCAGCAAAAGAAATCTGGCCTGATGTATCAATAAATTGCTGTTACTGCAGGGTGACCAACTTGCCGTTATATAGTGGCATTGCCGTTAGTTCGCACAATTTTGCCGTTATTTTTTTGTCTAGTTGTGGATTATTAAATTAAAAAATGCCGTTATTTTTGGATTCTTCTATTTGGAATGCCGTTATTTTGGAACATGTTGTCGTTATTTTCAAAATTTGAGTTGGTCACCCTGTGTTACTGGCATCTTTGCGCGAATCTTTACAAGCACTTACAAGATGAGAGTCTTTCTGTTCGCTATGATAATGACGCTATGTTTGCTCATAAGGTATATTATTCCTTATAAGTTATATGTATTTTTAGTTAATTTTAGTGCCGAAAGATTGTTGCAATGGCTTGTGTGCCGATACAGAATCTAAATAATGAGGCTTTCGAATTGCTTCCAGAAAATCTTACCGATGAATTTGCTCCCGTTACGCATTGGTTCGAAAACAATTACTTGGGTTCAGTGGACTGATTAACAAAATAATCCCGTTATTTTACAGGTGCAATGAATTCGAGTGGACACAGAAGAACTGCGCGATTCCCAATTGACTCGTGGAATTTGGCGAAGAGAATTCTAAATGATGAAGCAAGAACGAAGAATTATGCAGGTATTATTAAGCATCAGTTTGCGCCAATATCTTTATATTCATAGAGGCTCATCACAAGAAAGTTGCCAGTCAACTTGGAATTGCTCATCCAACACTGTGGAATTTTATCGATGCTATAAAGGTAAAAAAGATTTTAAAGTGCGTTTTGTTAATATAATATGTTTAGCTTGTCAAAAGGGGTGTTGATGGTGTATACGCTGAAATGACTCTAGGTCGAGATCCTCTAATTAAAAGGCTAAAACAGGCAGATGACAGGATCAAAAAGGAAAAAGTTAGGACCGGAATCCGTACGGAATTCGGTTTCGGAATCCGATCCGGTCGCTGAAATTTGGACCGGAATCCGGTCTGGGCAAATTGAAAAATCCCGAAATTGAAAAATCCGGCAGGTTCATACCCAAAAATCCGGAAAATAAAAAAATATTGGTTGCACAAAATATTCTAAGAAAAATTTATTCAAAATTTGTTTCGCTGGGAATGCCAAAACGAGCACTATACCGAAAGTCGCACTATAGAGAGAACTGACTGAGTATTTAAAGTTGACTGTGTATAAAAAGTTGACTGTGTAGCGAGAGCTGATTGTATACCAAAAAAATTGCCTTGGTCCCCGTTAATAAAAAAATCCGGAATCCGGTCGGGATTCTGGAAAATTTTCAATTTCCGGACCGGAATCCGAAATTTTTTTCGGAATCTGATCCGGAATTCGGCCGGCACCCCTAGCGCCCAAACCTACTGGTCACTATATAAACTTTTGACTGTATATCGAAATTTGACTGTAGTGATGCTCTCGATATAACACCAACAGTGCTGTCCCCGGGAGAGTTGTTACATCAAGAGTAGACTGTACCATCTTTCTCAACACCTACATTGGAAAAAAATTTTTAAAAAAATTCCTAAAAACCATTCACTAGCGTTTCTATAACAAGTAGTGCAAATTTCTCGCAGTCGATCTACCTTAACAAATTATTTGAGAAAATCAGTAAATTGACACAAATCCGCAATTCGATTACCAAACCAAAATTAAATTGTTATGTTGCAACCCAGATCACTTATCATTATGGTAAGTTATCATAACTTTCAAGTTATCGGTCTGTATCATAGCCCTAAATTAGACTACCTAGTAAGATGAGCTAAGAATCAGGTGGTGCACTTGCTTGAGAACGGTCTAGAAAAAAAGGCCTATAACTCGCTTTTTAATTAGAGAGGAGAATTATTACAGAGTATAAGGCATCTAAAAAAGAAATTTTCAAAATTTGACAAACTACCAGATTACTGGTATAATTTTTCTTCTTCTTTCAGAAGTGATAGGCATGGTTAGTGAAGCCGGTGCACAGGTGCTAATGAATCTTAGAGAGAAGACTCTAAGCAACTTGGCACAACACATCAGCAGTTCAGGGAGGAGTGTGAGCGAAAGAATGGGCCAGATTATTCTGTTAATTTCCAACTTTCAGGTCAGTATCCTGCTGATACCTTTTTTTAAATATCTCAAAATAAAATTTTAGAGTCATTCCAACCTCATGAAGCAAACAATCAAACTAATTAGGTCTGTTACTCAACCAAATGCTGTTTTCCCTCGCTCCTACACAGATACCTTGGACAGTGCTTATGAAAGGATTCAGAATCTTAGTCTGCACTAGGGTTGTGAAATAGAAAGTTTTCCGGAAAACTTCCCGGACGGAAAAACGCGGAAAGTTTTCCAAAAAAATGGAAAGAAATAAAAACAGGAGTACAGAAACTACAGAAGCCCATGTTACACCTCATTTTTATGCGTAATCAATAGGTTTAGGAGACGGTAAGTTACCACGGTTAATTACCGATAACTTACCACAGCCTGTATAACTCACCGAAATTCGGTAAGTTAAAAACAGTTACCTGCAGATAACCGTACAATTAACTCTACAGTTAACTGCACAATTAACTGTATATAGGGTGTTTCAAAATTTTCTGACACTTTTAAGCGGTCATAACTTTTTTTAAAGGCCGTTTTTGAATTTCTGTGAACGCAGATCGATTCAGTTTTTGATGACAATTTTTTTGGTGTATAAGGTCAAAACCACGATTTTCGCTTGGTCCACCTTGTTGTTTGGCTCCTGGTCTGTAAGTGGCCTTTGGATGGGTAAGGCCAAAACAACAGGAGGGGCTAAGCGAAAATCATGTTTTTCACATTATACAGTCCACTCTCGATACAGTGTAGGTGCAAAAAGTTCGTTCCCGCCTTGGATCCGACACTTTTTTTACCTCTATTTATAAAAACTTTTACCAAATCTGATTCGTCAGTCTAATCAGAAACATCGCAAGGATTCCCATTTTGCCGATCGTTTTTGTAAATAGCAACAGTTTTGCCGAAAAGACCCGCGCCTCTCGATATAGTGTAGCCTTTTTTTTAATAACACTACACTATATCAAGAGGCGCGGGTCTTTTCGGCAAAACTGTTGCCAGGCGGGAACGAACTTTTTGCACCTACACTATATCGAGAGTGGACTGTATACCAAAAAAATTGTCATCAAAAACTGAAAATTCAAGAAACGGCCTTCAACAAAAGTTATGACCGCTTTATTTTGAAACACCCTGTACTACCACCTGTTCAATCCCTTGTCATTTTTGTCCGATTTCCCACCGCCAAGCGAAAAGTTTTCCGGAAAACTTTCCGGCTAACTTTCCCAATCTTTTCTGTCCGGGAAGAATTACAACCCTGGTTTTAAGCTATTTTTCTATAAAAAATTTCTTTTATTAGGCTACAAGTATTATGCATGAAATAAACGCTTACCTTTCCTTTTCGCTAGCATTGTGCTTCAATATTCTTCTGGTATGGATAATATGGAAGAAAACAACAAAGTAAATAAAACAATGCAGTTTAATTCTTTGATGAATGATGTATTTATGTCTGACATTAATTGAATTGTTATGTTATTTGCTTAAATAAAAGAACTAGATGGATTGCAAGTTGAATATACTTTCATCTGATCATAAAAACAACAAAAGTTAATAACTAACAGATTTGTCCAAAAAAGTTTGAGCCACACTTATGTGTATGTTTATCGCCAACAAATAAAATATCTATTTACTGTGGAGACACACATATAAGGCATGAAGTAGTAGTCAATAATCTGAAAAACCCAAAATCAACAGGAAATAACGACTAATTAAGGATAACACACTAGATTCAATATGAGGACATACTGACAATAATATTTATTATTATCTGATTCATTTCTCCCATGGGCCTATTGCCAGATGAGAGGAATAGGAGTACTATATATGACAACAATAACATACATCACCAGAGAAATACAAAGAAACAGAGTACTTGCGCAATAGTTTTCTCACCTATTTCTATCCAATTGAGACATGACGATTTCTATCAAGCAGTCACGAACCATTCTTCCGTTCGGCAGCTTTTTCGCCTGAAATTTAACATATTTAAAACAATTAAATGATTTGATTTGATTTAAGATAACCAGCCAAAAGGAAGCCGTTTCAAAGAAATTCAAAATGTATCACTTTTAGGATTTGTGATGGGAACTTCTGATCAAAGCGCGGACAAAATGACCATTTCCTGTTGGAAATTCCAACTTGCAATATTAGGGAAACGAATTCATTTCGACCACACAGAAATTGAAAAATATTAAAAAAAACTAACTATTTCAATTGCAGCTTCACAATGCTTCCTGGCCAATTCTTTTGTACTCTGAAGACCGTTGGAGTGCATCACGATATTGCGCGCTTTTTCGACATCACCTTCTTCTCGAAATCTTCGGTTGATTAGATTCACTAGCTCAGGAAATTCTTTGGCAGCGAAGAGAACCGGAGATGTAGCAAGACCCTGTTTCAGATCACTTGTAGTAGGCTTGCCGAGCTCATTTGATGAAGCCACCTGAAAATTCAGATGCTGAGTTTTTAACCATCAAAATCGTTTGCTACATAGTCGAGGAGGTCATCGACTAATTGGAAAGCTAAACCCATATTTCTGCCAAATTCAAAGCAATCATTTTGCAGCATGTCATCACAGCCTAAACGCAATTAGTTAATTCGACAACTAAAAGACATATAAAAATAGTGTACAGTCAAAGCCACCCAAAAAAGTTCGTGATTGCCTAGGGTTCGACAGTTTTTTTACCTTAATTCTAGAAGTAATTTGGCAAGCGTGATTCGTCAGTCTAGTCCCAATAATCGTAGAAATCACAATTCTACCAACAATTTTTAGGATCATTTTTTGAATATTTTTGAAACTAGGGTAACCCTTTATCGAGAGTTGCGGATCTTGATGGCAAAAGTTTTAATATTTTTAAAAATGATTGGTAAGACAGCAATCGCTACAATTTTGGGACTAGACTAACTAATTATGTTAACTGAAAGAAATAAAAAAATTTGGGTAGAAAAATGGCGGATCCTATGCAGGAACGAACACTTTGGGATGGCCTTATATCGAAAATCGACTGAAATTCACCTGCAAGCATAGCTACCGATTTGCAACTATTGGCGAAGAGACTGGCTGTTTTGTAGGAAGTTCTTTGCATGTAATGCTGGAAGCGCTTCAACGCGTCAAGGTTGGCTGAAAAACAAACGAGTAAAAAGACTCCAGTAAAAATACTCAAAACTTCCAAAAATAAATTTTATACCTGGACAAGTAAGCTGCATCAGTTCTCCTTTAACCAAATCTTCAACGATCTCGGCCATAGTTGAAATCACCTTCGGTTGACCAATTGAACATAGAACTTTGGTTGCTCTAGCCAGAATAAAGTCGCCAACAAGAACTGCCTAAACCAAATAAAAAAATTTAATCTGTAAATAATAACTGCTTACCTGACGATTGCCCCAACAAGCATTAGCTGTTGGCTGCCCCCTTCGCATGTCAGATTCATCAATCACATCATCATGTACCAGCGAAGCAGTGTGGATCATTTCCGATACCATGGCGATTCGATACTGATTAAGCTGAATTTCCGACAACTTCTGAGCAGACAGGCTAAAAAAATTTACGACTATCAAGCTGTCCAAAACCTCCCATAGGAAAATACTGACTTTGAAGTGTCAACGCTCTGGTTGCAGGCACTGCTCATCAGAAGACTAACTGTAGGCCTAAGCAACTTTCCACCCTGATCAAAGTAGTATTTAGCCATTTCTTGAAGATTATCTGTGAAGCTTGACGGTTTTTCAGTCATCGGCACGGCTCCTAATAGAGATGCTTCATCCAGCAACGACTTGATCACTTCAACCTAAATAGAAATTATTTTGTTCAAGAGCGAAGCGCCTGAATATCCAAATCAAACCTGCAACTTTCTTAGACCTTCAGCTATTTCTTCTGGCAACGGTGTAAATGAGTTCAGGTCAGAGCCATGTTTTTGGGCCGAAAAAGTTGCATGAGACCGTTTCAAAAGCAAATACGACTGAGAATGACCGCTGACCAAACTGCTGTTAAAACGACGGACAAGAGCAAGATTCTAAAAAGATCGAGTTTATGTCAACTTAATATGGATGATAAAAGGTCTAACCCCAACACTACTACACGAGACTCCTGGATAATAAAGACGAAAAACTGAGTAAATACCCTTCTGGCAAATTTTGGCGTAATGGCAAAAAGTGCTACCGCTGCATCTCTTCAGCAAATCCATGAATTCTGGAAAAATGTGTAAAAGATAACACTTTAGAAAGCATAAAATGAAAAATATATTCAAAGGTAAAACTTTTTGGCGATTCGCAAAAAACCATGGTTGTCAAAATATAAAATTTTGTAAAAATATACGAGACATACAAAAAACAAAAAATATTAGTACTTTCTTTTGTTTTTTTCTCTGTACCTTTGTCCAATTACCCTTCCGCAGTAAAAAGCAAAGTTGTGCAGGAAATACAGCTCCACAACTTTTCTTTTTACTGCTGAAGAGGATTTAGATGAAAGTACATAAAAAGCAAAAAAATTAGTAGTATTTTGTATTTTTTTGTATGTCTTGTTCATTTGTACAAAATTGTTTATTTTCACAACTATGCAAAAAAACTATTTATGAGTTGAATAGACTTTATTAACGATATTTAAATAAACAAAAATTATAATTAATTTAGGTAATAAATCAACAAAAGGAATATGGCAAAGTTACAAAAATTTTCAGTTTCTTCAGCTTTCAGAAAAAAGACGGATCCTAAATTTACGTGAAATAAGTGGGTTACACTTTTTTTGTCCCAAGTTCACTTTTTTGTCCCAAATTTACTTCTTTTTGTCCCAGATTTTTTTTGACTTTCTGTCTTTAAATTTCTGATTTTTTATTTTCTTTTTTTCACAGTGATAACACCATAGTGTAGCCCTGCGATTAGAGTTTCCAACGAAGTATGATTATGTGCAGGTTCTGTTAAAAATGCACAATAAAAAATTAAAAGTATGGATCAAGTCAAAAAAATAATTTAATTCATACTTTTAATTTTTTGTTTTATACCTTTAAGAGATCTTGCACGAAATTATACCTGGTTAGAAACTATAATCTCACAGCTACACAATGGTGTTATCACTTTGAAAAAAAGAAAATAAAAAACCAGAAATTCAAAGACAGAAAGTCAAAAAAAATCTGGGACAAAAAAAGGTAAATTTGGGACAAAAAAAGTAAATTTGGGACAAAAAAAGTAAATTTGGGACAAAAATAAGTATAACCCAAAGTAGATTTCAATTTAATATCCGTACACACTGCTACAAATCTAACAGCACCTGAATAAATTTTTAAAGATGGTAAAGCAATCACAGAAAAGTCCAAGCTATTTTGCAACAAGGACATGAACAAAAGACAAACAAAAGACACGAATTAAAACACATACGTGCATCATAAGATCATTATCCTCGTGAATGACCGCTTAAGAAAATGGCCGGTCATCTCTACAGCCTTCGTTGTCGCCAACGGAAATAACTTTCACGTTAAAAAAGGCGGGTACAAGGGAAATTGTATTATCTGTAATCCAACGCTGTTATTCTGTGGGTAATTCAATAGCAATCGAAGGAGAAAAAAATTATGAGAAGATCATTATCCTCGTCAAGATCCACCATGATTTACCAAGTCTAGTATGAATAAGCAGAGGGATTAGTTTATAACTTTGACTGAAATTCGATAATCAGATTAGAATTAGCCAAAATTTTGATTTGATTCATTTATTTATTTGATTCTTTCCATTGCGGCTGATTTTCTTTATTCCAGCTTGCTATACAGAGAACGTATAAGGCATTGAAAAAGAATATTTGTATAGCTAAAATAGTTACCGTATTTCCTCTATTAACTCCCCTCCCCAAAGTAATTTTCATTTTATGGTATTTTTGACCATTTTTAGCTCTTGAGCATAAATTACCAAAATGTAGCTGAAGATGTGTGCTACATTTTGTAATTTACATGCTCAAGAGCTTATTTTAAAAAATGGGTCAAAATGCAATACCATAAAATTGAAAATTCCCACTTTTGGGGAGGGGAGCAAATAGAGGAAATACGGTAACTGTAAAAATTTTTATGATATTTTTAATTCACGTGGCACGCCCTTTTTAAATTGCATGACACGGACATGGCGAAAAATTGCAAGCATTTAGGATAATCAAATTTCTAGCAAAAAAATTTTCAGTATTTAATTTATTAAAAGATCGGCTAAAATTTTACATACATTTTTTGGATTAATGCTGTAGCTAGGGCTTGTTAAACGACGATTTTCCGACATTCGCAGTGAGTCACCGGGGTTTCTCACAGTGATTTCACGACTATCGCCTAACCCTAGATATAACCTTCAAGCATTTATCAGGAAAGTTATGAAAACATCAAACTTCATAGTTTTTTTAAATACGTTCAATTTGACTTGGTCATTGACTATTTCGAACAGAAGAGTTTAAAATCTTTCCAAACGCTAGAAATTCGACTATTTTGCAAATGATACCTACCTTACCCAATGATAATAGAAAGAGCAGAAAGGATAATAAAGAGGAAAAATTTTAAGTATCTTTCAATTGAAATAAAGCAATCAGAATCAAAGACCAGCTTTTTTTTGGGAATTTCGGTCTGACATTAAAAAGCTCATAGAGTTACTTAGTCAAAATAAAGTTACTTAGTCGTTTTTGGACAACTTCGTGAAAAAATCGGGTTTTCTGGTGTCACTGATTACGTAGCTTTCGAAATGCCGAATGAACACAAAATATCAGTTTTAGAGGACTGTCTTCGCACCGAAATTGTTTGGTCGTATAAATGCACTGCGCATGCATTTACACGTGAGCCAAAGGAAAAAGAAGGATACTTAGCTCAACACACAAGTTTGCAACAAAGATACTCAGATAACAAACAGAATCGACAGAGGCAAGTAAAGCCAGGATACCTTATTAAAGACTTTTGGACGATTTTCAGTCTAAGACAAACAAAACAAACTTCTTAAAGTCTTAGCTAAGTAGCATACCCAAAAATGATTCCCAGAACAATCTATAACACCCACACGGTTCACACATATTGCAGACACAGTTTGAAACATAAATTTTCAGAGCTCTTCTTTGTTCAATATCGAATAGCGATTTTCTGATGGCTTCAGCTGCTTGAACACACTTTCTGGTGGCTGCGTTCCGTCAGACGATTTCTAAAGTCGCGTATTCAAAAATGTAATAACTGGTCATCATTGACTGCGAAACAACTTACAGCGCCAAGCTGATTCACTGTCGGATCAGGACCGTGGTGGAACTCGCGGTGGAGCTTGCCAGAATGCAGGTCATTAACAAATTGACGCAAGGCACCCTTTTCGCTGAAAAATAACTTATTTGCCAAATAATTTCTTTGTACGAATAACGAAAAGAAAACTTACCCCAGTCTTGAGAAATCCGGAAACAAGTACATATGGCGGAAAGAGTCGATGGCAATGAGTGGAAGATCTTTTTCTGATTTACCCAAGTGATGAAGCGGATGAGCAAAACGTTTCCCATCAGCCATCAGACAATTTATAGAGGCTAAATGAAAAATTTTACCCAGTTTTCTAGCTAATTTTAACTCACCTTTTTGATCATACAATTCGCTAAGCACAGCATCCGAATATAGCTTTTCCGAGGTGCTATCCCCCACGCTTCGGAAGAGGATCAAGAATGGTACACCTTCTTCCGTGAGTTCCTCCGCATTTTCGAAAGTGATTTCACGAACTAGGGGAATACATTTGTCAGACAGCCATTTGCTGCAAATAATGCATATCAGTATCAGGATTGTTCTAACGCCGGGTAGCCGGCGTAACGCCGCCTTAACGCCGGCGTCTTAAACGCCGGCGTTTAGCAAACGTCGGCGTTTGTTTTCATCAAGGCGTAACGCCGGCGTTTAGCCGGCGTTTTGTGAACGCCGAAAAACCTTAATGCCGGCGTAACGCCGGCTAAACGCCGGCGTTACGCCGGCGTTTAGACCCACAGGATAAAAATTTTTTTAATGTTTTTCCAAAAAATACTTTTATTAACATACAGAAGAAAAAATTTTTAACTATAAAAAATTGATCATTCAATGAATTTTTGGTTGTAATTAAGTAGAAGCTTTGATCGAAGCATGTAAAAATGGACTACATTGGAGTTACTAGCTGTTAAACAATGTTATCGAACATTCAAATTTTCAGCTTTACCAATTTTTTATATAAAAACTTGACATTGTGCTACTTGACATTATGCAGACATTATGCTGCTCAAAAAATAAAGTAAACTGAAATACTGAAATACTTATTGTATATTTTTTAATAACGACTTTAAACGCCGGCGTTTAACAAACGCCGGCGTTACGCCGGCGTTTGTTTTTATTGCGGCGTAACGCCTTTTAAACGCCGGCGTTTGATTTTGTTGCGGCGTAACGCCGGATAAACGCCGGCAATTCCAAACGCCGGCGTTTATCCGGCGTTTATAGAACGCCTTTAAACGCCACCAAAACTCAAACGCCGGCGTAACGCCGGCGTTTAGGCCGGCGTTTATAAACGCCGGCGTAACGCCGGCGTTAGAACAATCCTGATCAGTATAGACATCGCAAAAGATGGTTTACCTCAAATAGTTGTAGTCATCGAGAGGGCCAGAATGTTGAAATTGATTACCCATATTCTAAAAGATAGATAAACTGTACTTGTATCTAACCAGACCTGTAAGAGAAAAAAACTAACGTTAGGATCCCTGAAGAAAACTGCATTTCCGT
>JAMRYI010000831.1:0-68212 GCA_029231635.1 Ditylenchus weischeri
TTTAAAAGCTCAGATAAATTTTAAGAATCCGCCTAAGAATCCTGACTCTGTAAAGAATTCTCGGCCGGATTCTTTCTTTTTATCTCAATTTTCGAAACAACATCTAATTTATCAATAGCTCATATGGTAGCCCTGAGTCTTAGCTACAAGATGGCACCAACAGAATAATTTTTGAAAAATTTAAAAAAAAAAGTTATGGTCATTTCCGAGTGACAAATCTGATTTAGCATCCGCAAACAGCCTCCTCATTGTGAATTCAGCTTTAAACAATTCTACACAAAAATTTAGTGAAATCGTTTTTAAAATCAAAATATAGAATCGTTTGAAAATAATTTTTATTAAATTTTTATTGACTTTGTGAAAGTAACAGAAAATAGCTAAAATGAAATTAAAATGTGGAAGACGATGCTGCTACTGCTACTTATTGTCAAAATTAAACTTTAAGCCAATGTGTTTGGAGAGAAGGGACTTTAACCCTGGGCACGAATTTCTTTTATTTTTGTCTTGCTCTGTGAGACTCTAAAAAACAGTGGGATGAAGAAGGACAATTTTGGAAGCTGCCAAATAAGCCTAAGCACTAGTAATGGGTGTCAAAGAGAGTGGCTCAATAAGAAGACACATTAGTAGTCCCCCCACCTTCTATCTCACATTCCAATTAGTTCAACAAACAACACCAATAAAATTTAGATGATACCACACGGCTTGCTCCTCTGTGTTCACACGTCTGATTTTTAGTAAAGTCGGCCCTTTACATTAAAGTACCTTAAAAATCTTCACATTTTTTACTTTTATGCTATTTTAAAGCCAATTTTACTTTACAGCTAATCAAATCCTTGCTAATAAAACAGTTGCCGTAAAAAACTTGAATTTTTCTTGGTCTTTTTTAGGGTAGGGCAATTGTCGGCAATTGCAAACGCGGACAATTGTCCCGTCATTTTCAATGTTTTTTTCGGACAATGGTCGGACAATGGCCAACCCCAGTCTTATCAATCAAAAAATTGTTTTGCTCAAATGTAAGCCTACAAGTATGTTTAAATGAAAATATTAGGCAATAGGGCTAGAGTTTTTGATAGACGTTATTTGGCTAGCGACAAAAAGGATGGAAGATAGCACAAACACATGCATTTTCTGACTGTTGATGGAGATAAAGAAGAAGAGGAACAGCATATTAGTCTAGAAATTTAGTTTTAATTAACTTATTTGTAGGGAATTTAAAAAAATTTAAAAAATTTAAAATTTAAAAAAGTTACTAATTCAAAAAGTGACATGTTTTTACGGCTCACCTTGCATAAAAATTGAGACCCGTAATTCACAATAGATCCAATTTTCTTACATACATAATTTTTGATTATTTTTGACATGATTGGAAATTACTTTAGTGTCAACAGAAAGTGATTGAAAGATAAAACTATTTGCTTCCGAATACTACTTTCATCGATCCTTCATTAAAACAAGCCTGATCTAATTGAAAAAGGATAAAGCTATAATACATTTTATTGCCCAGCCTGTTTTTCAATCAATGAAGTGGGGAGAGTGGCAAGTGATTGATTAATACTCGAAAAATGTTGACCACTTCATCACGCCCACATAGTTTTGGCTTAGTTGTCTAGTAGCTGATCATTGTCACATTAATCCAAACACCTTGAAAATTTTCGATTAATCGATTATCGAAAATGTTCGAATCGATCGACAACCCTAATAAGCACTGGTCTAAAATGTCCTACTAAATACGGTATAGATCAGGTCTGGAGTCCGGTTTCTGGTTTTGTGACTTTTTTTACTTTTGATTTCTGATTCTGATTATTTTTATGAAGTTCTCATTTTTTTAAGAAAGTCGGTTGCAGTCTTGGTATAGACTGAGAAAAATTATTGTTGACTTGTTAAGATACAGTCGAGTCTCGATGAGGTGTCAGGTGCTCAACTTCTAGGTATTAAATCTCAGGTTTAATACCTAGAGATCGACCACAAATCTCAGATTGAGGCATTAAATCTAAATAAGATCAAATTTCAGAAACAAAGCTATCTATTTTTGTATAAATTATATTTTGAAGCTCCAGTTGGATAGAAGTCGTAGAAAAAGCCCTCTTTAAGTGTCCTGTCTAGCATGAAAGAAAAGCCCTTTTCATAAGACCAATATTCTTCCGAACTCATTAAAAAGTGATTTGTTTTTAATTTTTCCTTAATATGCAAGTGGATCCTGAAATCGGGAATTCCAGCATTTCTTTTGTTCTTATTGCCTAAACTTGATACTTTTTTTTTCAAACATTCAAAATCTAGAGAAATGTAAACTCTTAGCCAAGCCTTGACAAGTATGGCCAGTGTTGTTGAACTTAAAAATTGAAGGTCAATTTTTAAATTTTCATCAGATGAAGCGCTGGCTTTAATCAACCTTAGTAATAGATTTAAAAAATACCGCTAAGTGAAGCGTTTTGCAATTTTAAAAAATAAGAGATCTTGAAAAGTAGCATTGGCACTTAAAAATTACGAAAAGACTGCTTTTGCTTAAGATTAAATATTTTATAAAACTGTTTAATGAATTTTTTGACTTCTACGAGCTCTACCTATTGCGCTTTTTAGGTTTTAGTCAAGTACCCGAAAATCTTGAGATTGACCACGAATTTTTCCGATTATTGGAGGTTCAAAAAATAAGACATCCGGCCGCCTTATTAGAGGAAATACGTTAATTGCTTATTAACAAATCGATTAGATTTTTTTAGTCTAGCTGGACAATGATTAAAATCAATCTACTTCTTTTATGATGGCTCGTTCAGGAACCCGGAGTTGGCCTTGAACACACTTTACTCCAACTCCAACCAACTCCGACTCCAACTCCAAAGTGTTCACGAAGTCGGAGTTAGAGTTTCTCTGATTGGTAGACACCTTTATGGCGAAAATCGGTCTATTTCGCATAGCTATCAGCTACTAGTGGCGGCAGCCTTGCAATTATGAGTCTGATCAATCAAAAAGCTTAAAAATTGAAAGGTTTTGGCGAAAAGCGTGCTTACCAATTACAAATACTCCAACTCCGTCGGAGTTTGAGTTGGAGTATTTTGCATCGTGAACACCCGTTTCTCCAACCCCGACTCCAACTCCGGGTTTCTGAACGAGCCATAAGCAAATATCTATTTTATCATAGCAGAAATGAAATGCTACAAAAATTTTATTTCCCCAAATTAATTGATGCACAAGAAACAAGAAGTATTGATACTTAAACCAAATTTAATAAATATAAGACTCAAGCGGAATCATGTTATGCTTAGGAAGTTACTAGCTTACAACATGGGATTGACAAGATTAAATCACAACCATTTTTGGGAAAAAAAGCAAACTAGAAAAGAGAAACAAGAGATAAAGTTAGTCAACTTAAAACATACGACCATTTTTTGTATTTTCAATGGGAATTTTTCTCGAAGCTTTGGCATAATTAATCAAACAGTATGTCAGCTTAAAATAAAAAATAAATCCCCAATCAGAGCAATATCTTTGTTGTGTTCTATTCAGTTTCCTCCAAACTCAAGTGAGTTATCTTTGTGAAGTCAAACTCTTCGGTGGTTCCACGCTTGAAGATGTCAAGCACGTCTTTGCAAGTGGTCTCAAAGTGGGTGGTCGGGTCGAACAGGAAATGAACACTTGCGACTCATGGCCCATGTCTGTTGGCTCATAAACATCGGAAATTCGGATGAATCTACAAAATGAGTATTAGAAACCCACACAATTTTTTGTTTATAACACAGTTCCGAGTACTACTTTTAAAAATGACCCAAGTAAAAGCAAAAGATACTTAAACCAAATCTAGTAAAAACAGAATTTTCCAGGCAAAAAAATATACCCCTAAATTCAAAATTATAGCACTATGTTTTATCTGTATTTTCTTTACTGACTCTTATATGTGTTGTGTACCAAATGTAGCCGAAATTCATGGCTGCATTTTGTTACACAACACAAAAAAGTAATGTTGAAAACACAATACCACAAAAAACTTTTAAATTTAGAAGTGCCGTACCCTATGTTCTTTATTAGTTGACCCCTCTCTAATACAGGGTGTGTGAAATTTTTCTGACACTTTTAAGCGGTCATAACTTTTTTTAAAGGCCGTTTTTTGAATTTCTGTGAACGCAGATCGACTCAGTTTTTGATGACAATTTTGTTTGGTATATAATGTGAAAAACACGATTTTCGCTTGGTCTCCCGTGTTGTTTGGCTCCTGGTCTGTAGGTGGCCTTTGGATGGGTAAGGCCAAAACAACAGGGGGACCAAGCGAAAATCGTGTTTTTCACATTATATACCAAACAAATTGTCATCAAAAACCGAGTTGATCTGCGTTCACAGAAATTCAAAAAAACGGCCTTTAAAAAAAGTTATGACCGCTTAAAAGTGTCAGAAAAATTTAATACACCCTGTAAATGACCCTCCTCGAGAACCTATATACAATCCAGAACGAACAGTTTGCAAATATGTTTTTGTATTTTTTTAATGACAACGAGCTCTACTGATTCCACTTTTTATATTTTGGTTAAACATCCGAAAATCTCGAAATTGACCAAAAATATTTACTTCTCAGTGATAGGTCCAAGCAGTTGAAGGCCAGGAAGGATCTCAGCCTCAGGGTTGTTAGTTTCCACGGTGGTAGACACCATAGCTATATACCATCCCTTAGGAGTCACTAAATTGGCTTGAGAGACACAAGAAATGTAGATATCTGCAAGACCACTGTTTAAATTTTTAATCGTATCTACCGTATTATCTGTAATAGAAGCCCACACCCCTTTTTACTAGGATTTCAAAGTTAAGGCCATTTTTGATTGACAATTTTGAGATTTTTTGGGAGTCGAAATATATAAACCGGGGCTTCTATTAGAGAAAATACGGTAACTGAAAATGTCATACCAAAGTTTCGTCCAACTTGCTTCTGAGGAATGATGATTTGACAGCTGGCTGCATCTTTAGTGTCCGGAATCGGGTGGTTGAGCAAACAGATAGCTCTAATCACCTGACCTGTCTTCTTGACACGAGTGCTGTCCACATATGATGGGTCACAGTACAACTGCAATGTCGATTTTACCAAGCAATAAATTCACTCTTTGTAAATTAAACCTTACCTGTTTGCACTTGGCAGTCTCTGTGCCACTCTTCACACCCACTACTTTGCCATTAGCGTCGTAGACGATCTCGTCCACAGGTTTGTCCAACATGTAAGTACCTTTAGAATATATTCTTTTATATACTTTATCTGTGAGTTTATTTTTCTTACCTCCATAGATGGCACTCAAACGAGCAAAGCCTTGAGGCAACTCTCCTAGTCCATACAGTGGGTACAAATATGGAGACTTGCCGTAACGAGCAAGTGAATCACTGTACAAGCGGATTCTCTCCACAGTTTCCATGTAAGGCAGCTGCTTGTACTTGTCGTCACGGTACAGAGCAAGAGCGTGACCAGTAAAATCAGCTGTGTTTTCATCAAGCCCAAACTTCTCATAAACCTAAGTTTTTAGAAAGGTTAAAAATGCCTCTTTTCAAAAAGGAAAGCCTTAAAAGCTACCTGCTGCATGCTGGCAGAAGTAGGATTTAAGCCCTCCCAAGTCTTTTTCATCTTTAGGGTCAAAGGTTTGAACCCAGACCAAAAACTTCTTGAAGCGTCGTTTTTCAAACATTCCCATCAAGCCTGAAGACCATAACTGACTTCCTTATGAGGTAAAAACAAATTTACTAGTTGCCAGAGCTTCCATCTCATCAGCTGGCACCTTGTACACTTTACCAGCTTTGTACACAAAAGAACCCTCAATGGACTTGAACTCCAAGTAGCGGGTCACTCCGGTGTGGATCAATAGCTTGACCTACAATAACGAAGACAATAAGCAAAAAATATTTAGCCATGAGTTAAGGCTGACTAACCAAAGCTCCATTAGCCATCAAAAACTTAGGAATTAAATCCACATTCCAGTCGCGCCCTCGTCCCATGTCTTCCGAAGGTTTTGCATTGGCACCTAAATATTTACTTTTGTATTTCGAGATTCAACTTATTTTTTAAGCTCAAGACCTACCATGAAATTGTTCAAAAAGTTGCTCCAAAGGAGTCAATGAAGCAGATTCTCCCCCGTAGTAGTTGTTTCTATCGATATGCAAGACTTTTTTGCCAGACACGGACAGCATTCCCGACAAAATACATTCCTAGAACCACAAATTACAATTGTTTAATCAGTCTGTGAAAAAATGTAAAAGACCTTCAAGCCTGTGCCAAGCACAATAGCATCGTAAACCTCATCCATTTTGTTACAAAATCTAAAATATTTTACTTAAAAAGTATGCAAACTATATAAAATGAGTAGCAACTATATAATACAGTGACCAAATTTGTAAGGATACTTGTCGGAGAGACAAAACTTTCCAAATTTTAACAGGATGGGAAAATAAATAGAGTAGAAATGTGCAGTAAATTATCCAACAGAGCCGAATAAAGAGGCGGCCAACATTACTACCACCATAACCAAAGAAAGAAAATCGTTAATTGGCGTACTGCTTGCTGCGCACATACTCATGCGAATTCAAATATTCTTTTTTTGGGTTATTTCGAAGAGCTAAAGTTTTAGCAAAGCCATATATGCAAACACGCTTTTACATGTAAAAATATATTTTTTGCTAGTTTAAGGAAACATACCAGCTCGTTACACTGCAAATTAAGGCAGGGACCATTTAAAAATAGTCCTTGTTTTCACTCGTTTCATGTTAGATCTTATATTTATGACCTTATCCTACTTTTAAAAAGTAGGCAGAAAACTTTCGTCGGATTAGGCAGAATGTTTATAGAAAATAGTCAAGAGAGAAATAAATAGCTGGTCCCCGCCTTAATTGTAGTGTAACGCGCTGGTATGCCCCTTTAAAGGAGCTTTTGGTTCAAAAAATAATTGTAAAAATGTATGCCGATGTTTATTGAGTGTGCGAAAAATTCTGATAGAATTGAAAATATGATTTATGTGAGGCCATGAATATATATATATATACAGCAATGTACAGTATACACGTTGAGGTTAGATTTCTTATACAATATATTCTGTCTTTTTCTTTATATTTACACGTCAATATACTCTTCTTATACCATGTCTGCTAGCCCCTGTAAATGTACAGAAAGGCCTCGTAGTTTAACTTTCAGTTGTCCAATCGGAACTGAACCATCAGATACTATTGCCAGTAGCATAGGAGATATCCTAAATTTTTCGAAAAACATTTAAAGACTATTATATAAATTAATGAGACAAACCTCATGACTGCAATAACCCCTGCATCACATGAAATTAGCATTTCTGTAAGCTCATCTCGCACACCTTGATAAAAATAAATGCTTGGATAGCCCAGAAGCGAGATTTTTCGCCTTGGTCGCCTCTGTTGGTCCTTTGTCTTGTTCTAGGCGCAAGCTAGGCCAACTTATGTTAAAACGGACTCAAACATGTATTTCTTACTATTTTCTATTGAGTTCGTCCTAACGTACGCTGGCCTATTCTGTTCCTATGCGAAAGTCAAAAAAACAACAGAGGGAACTAAAGCAAATAATCCGCTTTTCATATAAGACCGCTTTAATAGTGTTGAAATTTAAATCATGTTTGATTTAGCCTTTTTTTTAAATTTTCAACTTATCAAAATATCTGAATAACTGAAAATAAGTTCTGAAGTTTTTTACTGATATGAACATTTCGAGCAACATCAAACGAGGGGGGAGGGAGTGTTGAATCGTTGAGATTTCGTATCAAGTAGCCTATGTGACAGGGGTGGGACGGAATTCCGATTTCCGGCACTTTTTCCCTTCTGATTTCCGACTTCCGATTTCTGAAAAAATGGGTCAGATTTCGGAAATCTCGGAAGAAAATAGTTAGCTTGGAAAAAATGTTTGAAAATTTTTTCTCAGAAATTTTTTGAATTTCTTCCGATTCCCAGCACTTTTTTCCTTCCAATTTTGAAAATTTTTTTCTTCCGGTTCCGATTTTTGTTCCGACTTTTTTTGTCTTCCGTCCCACCCCTGCTATGTGATATGGCATACTCAAGCAACTTTGTGCGTAACTAGTAAACACTTCAGCCGTGCATATTTTTTTGACCAAATCATTTCTTAAAATGAACCTCGTTCTTTTAAACATTCAACAAGCCGGCTCTATATGTGTTGAGGTTGCCCCTGAAAAATATGCCTTGGTCCCCTGTCGTTTTTTGGGTTTTTTCAAAATTTGCCTTGGTCCCCCATGTTGTTTCAAAAAAAAGTTTTCAATTTTTTTCATCTAATTTTGCATCTATAAAGCCATTTGATATGAAAAAAGGTCTCTGGTGCAATAAATGTTATGAAATAAAAGCTATTCATTCATTTCATACATCATAGACATTGTTTGTTCTAGAAAATCATAATAGAAAAACATGTAAACATGAAAATCAAGTGTAAGCATATAATTGTCAGTGAATTACATCGTGAGAAACTTAAAATTAACAGAATACAAGAAAAAGATAAAAAAGACAAAACACAAGAAAAAAATTCGAAAAATAACAACAGGGAGGACCACGGCATATTTTTCGGGGACAACCCAATACATATAGAGCCCAACAAGCCTATAGAACTACATATTAGGACGGCAAATGACTGAACAATCGGTTAAGAAAACTACCCTAAATCAGTTGCATAAACTAAAAAACATCGAAAATGCGAAGAAATTTACAAAATGGTCAATTTTTTTTATTATCGTTGGTTAACCAGCTGTGGGTCATTTTTTCAAAAGCTACAGAAATTTGAGATATCCATTTTCAAAATATTTTTGAAAAAAAGGCAGAAGAAAGCAGAGAAGGCAGACAGAGAAGGCCTAAAGAAGGCAGAAAAATACAATCAACGTGCAATAAAGCATGACATCCCAGAGCCTGTGGTCGTTAAAAGCTTGGATTAGGGATAAGTTTTGATAACCCTACCTAAGTTTTGACAACCATAAAATATTTGAGTACCAGCTCATTTTATGAACATAAGTCACATTTGACGCTATTCAGAAATTTGTTGGAAGATCGAGCCAAACATTTTTTTAAACGGTTTGCAGATTCGGATTCTCTGTGAATTTCTGCACCAGAATGTGCTGGTCTTACAGTCAGGCCGGGGCGTGTTAAATATATATTTTAGAGTACAGTTATATTGAACATCCCTAAGTTAAAACTACTTGATTTGAAATTGGTAATTACTAAATTTTAATAAGCTGAGAGTTTGCAAACCTTGTTGCTCAAAGGTATCCCAAATATTAGAAAGGAGAGCAGCGTAGACATTGCTATTTGAAAAGGATTTGCCGGTTTTAGCCAACATCATTCCTAAAAAGAGTTTTGTTTTAATAAAGTTGGAGTATAGATTCTGTTAAATACCATCTTTGTTGAATAGCATAACACCGGTGATTCCACCTTGCTTTTCCTTGTCAACCACTTGACCCAAAAACCTCTCGATTGCTCGAGCCTTGAGCATAAAGAATAATACCGAATTACTAATAATACAACAAAATGAATAAAGTTTGACTTAAAAACAATGGAAAGGGTATGGCTCTTCGAAATCACAAGTTGAAAATCAGCAGTAAGAAGAGCAAGCACAAGACCGTCGTTTAAAGTTTCCTTTCAAGACAAATAATATTTTAACAGAGTCTCACGGCCCCTCAAAATGTAAATTGTGGTACAGTCAACCGGGGTGCCGGTTTATCGAGGTAAACTTTGTCTAATTTGTGTAAAAAGTTCGTCCGGAAACTTTAAGCGTCTTGTTATCTAATAAATTTATGTCCAAAATTATTCTAGATACCATATTTTCTCTATTACAATCCTACTCTCTAATAGACGCTCTCTCTCTAAGAAACGCCCACCCTCCGAAGAGTGTTGAAAAATAGACGCCCATGGGCTTCTAATAGAGAAAATACGGTTTGTAGCCCTGGATCTCCTTTTCTGAATGGTATATAACATTCATTTTAAGTATTTTTAAAAATTCAGCATTTGGATTCAAACATCGGGGAGGTCATTTTGAGAAGTTGTCGAGTATTTGATATAAATTTGTTAGATAACAAGACGCTTTAAGTTTCTGAACGAATTTTATTATCGAATAACCCGTTATAGGTAAATTAGGTAAGGGCTTGGCCTCCGCCTACCACATGCTCCTACTAAAGACACCAGTCATAGGTCGGACCCGCCCCAGGGCGCCCCAAATGCGCACCGCCCCGTTTTGGTGCATGGGTCGGTGTTGGGGCGGTGGCCTGGTCCCCCCTCACTTATTAGAGTCATTTTGAAATTTTTTTAATCGAGTGGAGGCGCTTATTATAGGAAATACGGGTGTGAACCAGTGCAGGGAATTTTCAATTTTCTCGTCCCCGTAATTCGTACCAAAAATTTTCGGGACTCGTACTTCGTACTCGTCCTCGTATCGACTTTTTGAAATCGCTTGTACTCGTAGTACTCGTCTTCTTCCTCGTCTTTTTCTCGTACTTTGTGTTTTTATTCTACATCGCTAGTACTTTGTTTTAGAAAGCAAAAAAGAGCAATTTTTGTTATAAATTTATACACATTTGCTTAAATGATAACAGAACACGACTTCATACACGCTTGTAACCAGTGCTATTTTTATGACCAGAACTTTGCAATGTAAGCTGGCTGTTAGCTGGCCAATGTAAGCTGACCAAAGAATTCTTTTGACAGGATATTTTGTCATGCTGACTGCCATAATTGACAATGAAATTTGTTATTTATATTGCCGCTGATCAAACAGCTGATGCTATTTTTGAGAATGACAATGAAAAGGCTCAACGCATTGTTGATGATTACTTAAAAAGACTGGTCGACGAATTAGCAAAGAGAAAAAATCCCAAGAAAACGATTGACTAAAAAATCAAAATTGTTAATTAATTAATAATTATCATATTTTAATCGGTTCTGAATAATCGTATTTTTTTGAAAAAATAAACTTTTCGGTAAAAAACTGATTTAAATAAAGAAATTTAAAGGAAGGACGAGTCGTATTTACCCTTCGTCTTCCGTTCTCGTCCTCGCCCCTTCGTTTTCTTCCTAGTCCTCGTACCTCATTGTGGAGCTGCTCGTACTTCGTCCTTATCTTCGTAGCACGAAGACGAAAGACGAGGACGAGTTCCCCGTGTGAACTAGCGACCCAGGCGAGGCGTATATGGAATTGCCATTCTCAGCCGCAAAGATTCATTAGATGGAGCCTTTTATCAGGAGCGAAAAATAAATGAAAAAAAACTCAACCCACAGATTTTTTTACCGTTATTTGTTGAATTGTTAATTATTTTACTGTTTAAATCCAAAGCAATTTTAATCCATTCAAGATCATAGGCAAAAACATATTCCAAATTAGGGTCGTTTCCGCCGCGAAGCACAAAAGGCTGACAATAGAATAAAGAAAATCAAGAATATTTTCGATGAGCTAAAAAAAACACTCAAAAGTTAGAAGACAAAATAGAAGATTTGAAAGAAACCAATTTTTCAGCATTGGCCAATACTGATAATTCGGAGAAAGCAGAGTCCTAACCTGCAAGTGGTGTTTCACTAAATAATCAAGTAATGTCCCTTGGACAATTGTTAGCTGAACTAGGTGGTGTTAATATTGCAGAAGTCCGACAAAAGTCTGAATACTACTTAAGCTTTTAACCCTTAACCCAATTGTTGTGTTAGCATTAGTAGCACTTGTTGGTGGTTGTATTATTGGCGTGTTGAATGTTCCAGTAATTATTCCTGTGCTTATGCCAATTATGCAAAGCTCAGTCAAGTTGATTTCCACTCTGGTCACACGATTCTTTTTTGGGGTGGACTAGACATCCTATAATCAGAGCTTCACAAGCCTAACTGTAGCAATCTACATCTACTCATTTGAATTCACAATTGATTGGTGTACCTAATGCTTATTGCTGTTTGATGTTTGGATGTTTTTGTATAATTATTGATCTTGTATATATGACAGAGTGAAGTTTTAAAATAGAAACACTTTTTTGAATTGAATTTTTATTTTTCAACGCATTTCGGCTTCGGAGGCCAAAAAGTGGGTCATAGATGGGAAAATCATTTTGTCGCTAATCGCATAGTGTTTGCCAGAACATCAGCTTTCGTTTAAAAAAGGCATACCGAACTGGCATACCGAAAATTCACTATCGGAAACTTTAGATTCAAGTTACGAAAAATCGGTCTTAAATGATAAAGTTAAATAAAAACAAACGTAAATAAATTTAAACGTAAATAAACAAACGTAAATAAACAACAACGGCCGTACCAAGTTTACATGATATGGTGTAACTAAAATGCGGTTTTTTTCGGTTATCCGCATCCCCACTAGTTTTCAATTTTTTTTTGGATACTGAGCGCTCATGAATGCTCGAAAAATATATATGTTTTTGAATGCAGATTATGGTGATTAAGGTGATTGTGGTTAACATAATCCCTTAAATCACCATGATCGGTGTACAAAAAAAATTTAAAAATAATAAAAAAATTTAAAAAACTGGGGGGTGCGGATAACCGTAAAGTACCGAAATTTCTAGTGACACAAGTTGCCCGCTTCCTTCAAATTATTAGAATTTTTAAAATCATAATAACTCTTCGTCGGTCAAGTGTGATCTTTGTGACTCCTAAGCCAGAAAAAGTGCGTAAAAAACTTGTTAGTCACAACTTCCATACGGTGGCCTACCCCTAAGCCTAAGGGCTAAGCCTAAACTTGTTGTTCCAAAGGGTAGTTTCAACGATTTTTAGAAGGTTTGATTTGGGGGGGGGGTATTCTATACTAGCGCCGAATTTTTAAAATCATATTAACTCTTCGTCGGTCAAGTGTGATCTTTGTGACTCCTGACTCAGAATTTCACGCCGAACACGATGGTATTTTTAGTTTTAAAAACTTTCTACAAAAAGTTTTCGCTAGAGCCCTCTGAAAATTCGTAGTTTTTAACTTTTTGTCTCGCACAAAAAGGCAAAAAGGTGTCATAACTTTTTAGGCACTTTATATTTTTATAATCTGTAAAATTTATCTTGTAGAGGAAATATAGGGCTATCTTCTGACTGGTTATTTTCGGCCGAACAAATCCAAAAATTAAAAGGTCATCCTCTGTTGTGGACTTAAAATTTTCACACTAGACAAATAAAATAAAACAATTTTTTTGTAGGAAATTTCATAAAAAATTAAAAAACCGAAAAAAATTTTCTGCAAAAATTAAAAAAATATTTTTTTCAAAAAGTTATGGCCTCTGTAAGACAGAGAGAAGAGGATTTTTGGAGCTATGATTTGCCTTTACTCCAATGCAAACAGTCAATTATAAGTTTTTGACACCGGATTAGCGTTCAGCATGGTCGATTTGCATTAATAAGTACTCTTAAAATAAACGATTTGCTGTCCAATTTCAAATTCCTCTCGAGACAAAAATTATTCAAAAGGCTGTAGGTGAAAACACTCCTCAAAATATATGTTTACATCCTCAAATTCAAAATTTTTACCCCCTCAAGTCAATATTCACCCGTCAAGTCCATATTTTGTCAAAGATACGTAAACTTCTGATCTAATCTCATTTTCACTCAGAAGTTTACGTACAGTAGCGGAAAAAAGTGATGACTCAAGCGCTATTTTCATGAAAATCATCGTTTATTTTGATTAAAAAATATACATTGCGAAAAAGCGTAATTGGCATATGGAGCTACATTCTCTTGGCTACATTTTGACTACAAAACTGCTTATATATGCACTTTTCCCCAACTGTCAAATTACATCTGTTTGAAACACCTTCATTTCTTAGGCGGAAAAAAGTGACGACTCAAAACACTGTTTGTTGGATTTTAGTGTATTTTTGCTGTGTTTGATTTATTTTGTCATCTTTTGCTTACAAAACTGCTGTTTAGACTAAATGGCTTGCAAAGAACTGGTGCCCGATGTGAAAGAAGCTATCGTTCGTGCTAAGGAAGGCGGTTCAACTGATCGTGCTGTGGCTGCTCTGTTCAAAGTTGGCCAGAAGACGGTTTCGAGGGTCTACAAGCGCTTCCGTGAGTCAAAATCCGTTTCCAACCTTCCGAGAAGTGGCCGTCCTCGCAAGTCGACTGAAAGAAATGATCGGGTGCTTGCCAAAATTGTCAAAGAGGATCCAAAGAAGACAGCTTCTGATGTGACCAAATATGCGAATGATCGTCTCAAGCTCGGAATCACCACACGAACAGCCAGGAATATTCTCAAGTAAGTGTTTATTTTGTGCCGCAACGTTTTTCTGATGATTGGTTATAGACGTGCCAATTTGCCAGCTGCCAAGCCTTCGAAAAAGCCGTGGATTTCAAAAAAGAATGTGAAGGCTCGTTTGAAGTTCGCCCGTGCTCATCTGGATTGGTCTGTTGCTGATTGGGGAAGAGTGCTCTGGAGCGATGAAAGCAAGTTCAATCTGTTCTCTTCCGATGGCATTCGTTACGTCCGACGTCCTCCTGGCCAGCGAAACAATCCAAAATACCAGGTTCCGACTGTCAAACATGGTGGAGGGTCGGTTATGATATGGGGTAAGAATGGAAAATCATTGCTAGATTTAAGGTGGTTGGTTTAAGGTGCATTTTCGCGTGATGGTCTGGGTCCACTGGTCCGAGTCGAAGGAACAATGTATGCCAAAGACTACAAGAAGATTCTGGAAGACAATATGCTGGAGCACGCCATCACTTGTCTCGGTTCCGACTGGATCTTTCAGCAGGATAACGATCCAAAGCACACCTCCAAGTTGGTCAAGCAGTGGTTCGTCGACAATGAAGTGGAAGTTTTGGAGTGGCCATCGCAGTCTCCCGACCCGAATCCGATCGAGCATCTCTGGGAGGAGCTGGACAGAAGAATTTGGGCCAGAAATTTCACCAAAACTGCCACTTTGTTCAAGGTTCTCAGGGAAGAGTGGAAGAAAATTTCTATTGATGTTGTTATCAAACTTGTTGAGTCTATGCCTCGTCGTTGTCAGGCTGTCATTGATGCGAAGGGTTATGCGACAAAGTATTCGTGCTGAATAAAGATTTATTGTCAGAAATGCTGCTTATTTTTGAACAGTTTCGTGATATTTGCCAACAAACAGTGTTTTAAGTCGTCACTTTTTTCCGCCTAAGAAATGAAGGTGTTTCAAACAGATGTAATTTGACAGTTGGGGAAAAGTGCATATATAAGCAGTTTTGTAGTCAAAATGTAGCCAAGAGAATGTAGCTCCATATGCCATTTACGCTTTTTCGCAATGTATATTTTTTAATCAAAATAAACGATGATTTTCATGAAAATAGCGCTTGAGTCATCACTTTTTTCCGCTACTATATCTTTGACAAAATATGGACTTGAGGGAGTAAATAAAAAATTTAAGGTGTAAAAAGTTAAATTTGAGGAGGTAAACACATATTTTGAGGAGTGTTTTCAATTTGAGCCTTCAAATATATCATTTTTGAAAAGTTTGAATGTTATTTGCTTAAGAGGAATTTGAAATTTGACAGAAATTTGTGTATTCTAAGAGCATTTTCATAAGCAAATGGACCGTGTTAAACACAAATTTGGTGTTTAAAGTTCATAATTGACTGTCTGTATTGTAGTAAAGGCAAATCATAGCTCCAAAAAGTGACCTGTAAGGGCAAATAAGGGGAAAAGGGCAAAGGTGGGTTGCCCTTATCAAAGGTTACCCTTATTAAATTTAGGTTGCCCTTATTAAAATGTAAAATATAAAGTGCCTCAAAAGTTATGAAATTTTTTTGATTTTTTTGTGCCAAGACAAAAAGTTAAAAACTACGAATTTTCAGAGGGCTCTAGCGAAAATTTGTATACCCGAAAATCCCATCGTGTTCAGCGGGAAATTTTGAGTCAGGAGTCACAAAGATCACACTTGACCTGCGAAGTGTTAACAAATGGTGCCTGGGCCTAAAAATTATGTGTCATCTTAGCCATAATAAATTTAATAAATAAAGTCAATCAAACAACATCAAATGTTACAATTTCAAGGAAAATTAGTCATTGGTGGTTTGCATGACTAGCTCTTTGATTGAACCAATGACATTTACAGAAGTTGTGAAATAATCAAAACGCTTTAATATTTAACGAACAGTGATATCTATTATTATTTCGATTTTTTTACAATTTATTAAGCATTACTTTTAAATATATACTATTATAACTAGTAAGGCAACATTTTCGTGTATTAAAATATAGGAATAATTTTACTTTTATTGTAATTTGATTTAATAATTTAAATACAGTGGACGCTCGTTATAAGGACACAAAATTTTCATCTGCAGTGGTCAAAAGTACTAAATTGACACTCTATATAAGGACAGCTTGTTATAAGGACACATTTTGGCCACATTTTTGCTGTCCTTATAACGAGCGTCCACTGTGGTAACTTTATTTTTGTTGCTGTTTGTAGTAAAAGTAGGCTAAAATGCACGGTACTCCTTCGGCTGGGCCCCCCTCTTTTTATCAAATTTTTTCGAATTTTTTAAATTTAAACAAACAAAAATCAAAATTAATTAAGATAACTTTAAGCCATTTTATTCACATTAAACAAATTAAACATTACATTATATCATAAACAGTTACAATATATTTGAAAAAAAAGAAGGGGGCGCCTGCCGAAGGAGCACTTTACTGGGCATGCCCTAAATTGCACTTTATCAACTTATAACGCATTATTAGGCACTTAAAACGATAGAAAACAAGTTTTCAGGTGTGGGAAGGCACTTTAAAAAAAAGGTTTTTGGTTTGCCTTGGTCCCCCTATGGTTTTTGGTCATTTTTTGACTTGGTCACCTCTGTTTAACCTATAAAGATGATATTTGAACATAGTTTTGTTAACTGAGGCTTACCGCATAAAAAAACTCTGGTATGCATATTGTTTTTATGCATCCAGAGTTACTTTCGAGTGATTTGTGTCTAAGGTATGTGTGTGTGTGCACGTCTCAACTCCAATCCACCAAGTCCCCGAAGAGGGCGCAGGGCGCTTAGGGGAGTTGAGCTCACAGACTTACCTTAGACATGATTCCGAGCAAGACTCATGATCAAAAATGCATAAAGAATCTCTTTTTGCAAAGCTCCAGTGACCAAAACGAGGTAAAATATCAAAAAATGACCAAAAACCATAAGGGGGACCAAGGCAAGCCAAAAAGTTTTCAAAAAGTGCCTTCCCAAAGCTAAAAATTTGTTTTCTATCCTTTTTAGTGCCTAATAATGCGTTATAAGTTGATAAAATGCAATTTCGGGCATGCTCAGTAAAGTGCATTCCGGCCTAAAAGTAGTTGCTTTTCTAATCAAACCTTCTGTAATTCTAATCGAAGAGCTCCCAGGTAGTTTAAAGGACCATGGGACTTGATAAGCACAACAATCTGCGAAATTCGAATTCGCGCGGGACCACTCTAACTTTGTCAATAAGATAAGATTTTCGAATTAACTTTTATTTGCGTTTAAAATTTTTTCGAAATATAGAACCATTTACAAGTCGAGCCCAACTTTGCTTGGCATTGCCAGATCGGATGACAGTATACCAAGTCGCCCTACTGCGCTACTCTCAAGCCCCCTACGTCTCCGAACGGGACTTGAGAGTTTGGGATGCGCGCACTCACTTACCTTAGACATGATTCCGAGATGTACTATTGATCATAAAATACATATAGAGTCTTCTTTTGTCACGGCCCAGTTTGAAAAACAGTAAAACAGGCTACAAATACCGTATTTCTTCTAATAAACGGGCAGTCTCCAATAAACGGGCACCCTACCACTTTTGCTGAATATTTACCAATTTTTGTTGTTCGTTCACGAATAAATTTTTAGATGCTTCTTAGGTTACCACCCCCCACCCCCTCCCCCCTAATTAAAAAAAAAATGACCGAAACCATGTTTTAAACTACTTTTTTCTGCTTCATACGATACAAGAAACATTTCTAAACAGTTTCTAATTCAAAAACTTAAACTTTTCTCAAAAATTGGCTTCAGCTTCTCAAAAGTAAATGGTCTTCAGGGTACTTGAGGATGGGTACTTCAGGATTTTATTACAGCAATTTATCACATCTAGGATTAGAAAAGGGTAGACCAGCGTACCTTATTTTCTCTAATTATGCGGCCGGCTGCTAAAGTCTTCAACCTTCCGAAAATCGAAAACTTTTGATGTCGATCCTGAGATTTTCGGGTTAAAATCAAAAAAGCGGAATCGGTAGAGCTCGTGGAAGTTACGAAAATGCAAAAAAACAGATTTGCAAAGTATTGACTCTGCTCCGAGATACAGACCCTCAAAGTTAGGCAGGCCGCTAAATGAGAGACGGCCGCATAATTAGAGAAAATACGGTATGTTACGACAAACTCAAACATTTTTTAGTACTTTTTTGCAGTTAGGGAAACACGTTTGAGTCCGTCCTAACATGCGCTGGGCTACCCTTGCCTAAATCTGAGCGTAAATGTGATAAATAACTGAAATATGATCTTGAAGTACCTAGAATACCATCTGCCTCTGAGGAGTAGACCCTAGGAGGTGATTGGAAAATAAACTGGCATGCTCGTTTATTAGAAGAAATACGGTAGGCATCACCTTCAAAAAATTGACCAAAAAGTGGCCCCTATTATTTCCTTCCCCTCAATACAGCCCATAATCCCTTTTTAAATGGTTTATTGACTTTAAAAAGGCAATAATATTTCCTTAAAATTGATATGCCCACGTTAAAAATTATTGGGTGGGGTCAAGCGCAGTAGCGTCAAAACGTTATTCTTTCCACTGCACCACGGACACAGCTTCAAAAATATTTTGAAATTGCTTTTTATATCACAAAGCCTCCTTTGAATTTTTATGATGAAAAACAATTACAGCATAGTTTTTAGATACAAACTCTTATGGTTGCAGTATAGATTCCCCACCCCCACGCGCAGTGATCAGATAGAAAAGATATCATGGTTTTTTAGTCGAAATTTCAAAATTTAAATTGGCGCTTTTTAAATTTTTTAGCGGAATAAGGCGGAGCAAGGCGGTATAAGGGAATTATTGGTAAGGGAATAAAGAGGGCAATTTTCATGGCAAAATGATAAAAAAAAAGTAGATGACTGTATTTTTGCACTTAGGAGGGGGCTGAACTTGGGGTTTTACGAGATCGGACAGGTTAGCCGACTTCCATAGTTCCACAACTTTTCTATATGAGTCGGTGTTTCAAATTGAATAATAAATTAAATTCAAATTTTACATGCACACGAAAAAAAATAATTTGAAAACATTATAAACAAAATTATGTCGGTCCCGCGCGAATTTCGCGCGAATTTTGCAAATTGCTGTGCTTATCAAGTTCCATGATCCTATAATTACTGTCATCGATTTTGCTGGGTAAATTGATGGGTCAAGCGACTAATACGCAAATTTTTCAAAAAATGGAGCGGTTTTTGACTAACCCTGTAAATACATTCTCCTTGATATTATTTGGACCTTAATTTTATAGCACTTACACGGCGGCTATAATGACTCGGTAAAAGTAGCAGTAACAATGTGTTTTGATTGGAACAGCAAGTGCAATAGTTCAGAAGCATTTGGTTCGTGAATGTAATTCTTGAGCATGAGCAAAGAGTGAAAATATAGAGATAAAATATTGATATGGCGCAAAAAGTGAAATCCAATTGTGAAAAAATAACCTGAAAATTGGACTCAGCAATATAGAACAATAGAAGCATCTTTTTCACACGAATTTTAACCAAAAAGAGTTCATGAGACTGCAAATTCGAGTATTACTACGACAAAAAATCGATTCAGATAGGTACCATATTTCCTGTAATAACTCACCCGGGTGAGTTATTTTTTGGATACCTGAAAATCGGAAAATTTTGAGGTCGATCTCGAGATTTTCGGGTTTTAACAGGACCCGTAGCAAATATCGATTTAGAGTTCAGCAATTGGCATGCTTAAGTCTAAAATCTAAATTGCCCAAAAATTAGTCGTAGAAAATAAGGCAGTCTAAATCCCACTTTAAAAGTAGTGCCTAAATATTTAGATTTTCGGTAGCAAAACACCACTTTTTCCTTATAAAAAAGTGGGGCGGTGGGTAGCTCCATATACCAGTTTAAAAAACCATACCTGTTTTCAAAAAATTTCTGCGAAAATGGGCTATTTGAGCGCACTGTACAATGGTTTTGACGTCTGATTCTGTAATATTCGTGTTCTCTATAAACCTCTACCAACCGAGCTCATAGTCAGACTCTCCCTTGACAAAAAACGTGCCCGTTTTACATTGCTATAGAGTTGGATTAAAAGTCATTCATCAAATTTCAGTGCGACTATGAATTCACTTGGTTTATTGTTGTGCGCTTACACACTTCTTCAGCTGTCTCTACTGACTGAAGCAACTCCAGTTGCTGCTGCTCGCCCCAAAAGTGTGGGTTCCACTAGCACTAATGACTCGCCATTCGGTTCGCTTGTAGGTTTTAAACACAATATAAAAACCCGATGAGTGACCTAAACAAAACTAATTTAGACAGAATTGCTGAAAGGTGTTTCCAAGGATCCAGCCATGAATGCCAAGCTGTCCCAAGGTATGGACGACTTTATCAAAGCAGTGCTGCCTGCCAACTGCCACCAATTTCAGCAATTGAAGGTTAACTATAACATGTTAGCTTTGTTTCAATTAGCTGTGCCTAAGGTACTTCTCCCACTACTATTTCTTGCTCTATGCTTTCAACAAGGGTCTTTTACTATTAAGATCAAATTATTTAGACGGACTTCTTCAAATCCTTCAAAGGCAGCATAGACATTGACCCACAAGTCATGAAAACCATGGACGAGCTGATCACTACAGTGCTTCCTGCTCTTTGTCGCCAGCAGAATCCAAATGGAGTGGTAAATAATTGAGTGGACGAAAAAGCAATCTTAAGATGGTTTTCGTAGTTTTTCTGTCTAGAGCTTTTTCATTGCGTAAAATTTCTTATTTTTCGTCTTTTTAAGATAAAAGATATACCACGTATTTTACATTATGTTTTCAATTTTATTTTTTTGGCCACACTTACGGTGTATGCTCAATGCTTTTTAGTTATATGCTTCTCAAAGTATGCCCTTGGTAGAGCATATTTCCATAATATGTCTGAAGAGAAGAAGAAAAAAAGGCCTTACAAATACATCGTGCTTTCATTTTATCTGAATCTGAATTTTTTTATTGCGAATAATATTTTCACAAGGCTTCATTGTCTATTTTAATTTTCATCGCTACTGCCCCCCAATCATGCTTTTTTTGGAGTGTCTAAAAACCGTTTTTAAGTAATATGTTTGCCATAAAAAGGCTACAAAGGCAATTTAAAGAGGGTCAAAGGGCTGTATAGGGAGGAGAAGGGACAAAATAGGGGCCACTTTAGGGGCATTTTGGAGGGCCACTGGCAAAAAAAGAAAGATGTTGAACATAGTTTTGAATACTGGGGCCTACCCAACTCTGGTATGCATGTTTTTTCATGCATCCAGAGTCACTTTCGACTGATTTGTGAGCCAGTACCATCAATTTTTTTTATTTTTCAACAAACTTTTAATTTATGAGGTTTTTTGTAAGATTTTCTTCTCTTTTTGAGATTTTATGAATGTGGAGCCTGTAAATTCACAATAAAAATTTGCCCTGCATATAAGAAAATCAGCTACCGAAAGTTTAAATTAGCTTCAAAAATTTTCAGTGCAGCACGGCGTGCTTAACCTAGCAATCTTTTTAAGTGTATTAAAATTAAAATCAACATACCGTATTTACTCTAATTATACCCCATGGGGAATAGTTTTTCAACCTCCCGAAAATCATAAATTTTTGAATTCGATCTCGAGATTTTCGGGTGCTCAACCAAGATCCAAAAAGTGGAATCGCTAGAGCTTGTGGGAGTTAAGAAAACGCAAAAAACAGCTTTGCAAAATATTGACTCTGCTCCTAGATATATACCCTCAAAGTTGGGGGTGGGGGAGACTGGGGTATAATTAGAGTAAATACGGTATGTGAAAGAAACTGCAAGCTTAATTAAAATATGAATAAAAATTTAAATTTTTTTCACTGTTAAAAAATTATAAGCAGCAACATTATTACAGACAGATATGGACAACATGGTGACACAAGCTTCGTTCCTCTCACAACTCAACAAGTTTGGCAAAATGATTGGGGACAAGCGCTCTTCTTCTGACAGTCGCAGCAATGGTCGTCTCCCTACACTGACTGAATACTCTCCTAATGCTTTTGATGTGGATCCAAATTTCCAGAAAGGCTGGGGATTAGGCAATGACTTTGAAGGCAACTAACTATTTGAATCAAATTAATTTTGTGTGTTGACTCTTTAAAGCAGGACATACTTTTCGTTGCTTGGGGGCTGGGGGGGGTTGGTTGGTTTTGGTTGGTGGAGGTTGGTAATTTGACTGAAAAAGGGGAATTTTCGAACCTCAGTTAATTTAACTTTCCTTTTTAACCCCTACTTTTTTACGCCAAACGATAAAACCGTGAATCCACCCAACAAAAATAACATCAGATCGAAATTTGGAAATAATTTTTGTTCGAAAAAGTTTGCCCTGGTCCAAACCAGGTGCGTCCTGGTAGTTTTTGGAACTTTTCGGAACTTACCATTTCACCGGTGTTTAGTGGACATGATAAACTACAAGTTCATACTCAAATTGACGCTAGAAAGACGGGGCTTCGTTTTAAGCATAATATTGTATACGACTATGTCAGGAAAATTTGCGAAAAAATGGAAATTCTGAAAAAATTCCGAAAATTTTACGAAATCATAAACATTGTTTCAGAAGTTCTATTTTTTCGCAAATTTGCTGACATGGGCATGGCACAAACTTATAATCAAAAGGTAGCCATGCGTTCTGGCGTCAATTTGAGTATTAACTTGTAAATTATCATGTCCACTAGAGTACCGATGAAATTGTAAGTTCCGAAATAGTTAAAAATCTACCAGGATGCACTTGGTTTAGACCAGGGAAAATTTTTTTCGAAAAAAAAAATTATTTCCAAATTTTGATGTTATTTTCTTCGTGTGGATTTACGGTTTTATCGTTTGGTGTAAAAACATTAGGGGTTAAAAGGAAAGTTTTCTATAGTTGAAGCCCACGGGCTTATATATTTCAACCTCCCTCCAGGGCTTCAATTAGAGGTTGGTCTTCAATTAGAGAGTAGGCTTGTATATTTCAACCCTTTTTCAAAATTATGTTTTATAGCTGATTCAAATAGTTGACATTCACATAAATTTTACGAACAAAATCTACATTAATTAGTGATGTTTTATTTGTCTTGTTCTGAGTAAACTTATTAAAAATCGCCACATTTTCTGCGTTCTACGAGCTTTCTTTAAACATTTGAAGTAATTCTGAAACACGGCTGTTTAACTTGGAGCAATAGATAAGGTCATCTTTGCTGCCATATTATGCAGTGGTGATTCCATGAATTCAAAAAATGACTGTTGTATGCAAATCAACCAATAAAAAACTTTGAACGGCTTAATTATCAGCTCTTTGGAGCTTGTATAGGGGGTGGGCCACTATTCAGTCAAAATCCCCTCCTTGAAAGACATGAACGGACCAGTTTATCTACAAGTTTGGCCATGCCGAAATTTTTTTCTACTTTTCATACTATCTTGTAGCAAATTTAATGGACAGTCCAAAACCATTGAGATTTTTTGTTTTCATAAAATAATCTTCGAGAACCAAACAATTTAAGTAAGAAAATGTTTAAGTAATTCGATTTTTGACTTATTAAGTTTTCAACATTTTCTCCACAGATTCGTGTTCAGCATGGTTAATTTGCTTATAAAAGTGCTCTCACCTTTCAAAACCACTGTCATATTTTGAATTCCTTTCAATACAACAAAGATTTGAACTGTCGCAATTTAAAATGTTCAAATTGCGTTTAAATCTTTGTTGTCTTGAGAGGAGTTCGAAATATAATAGTGAGTTTGAAGGTTAACAGTACTCTTATAAGCAAATCGACCACGTTGAACACGAATCCGACAAGAAAACCTATCAAACAAACTCAAAACCAGAAGTTTTCCAAAAATTATCACATTGACTTTTGGCAACCTTTATTCTAAAAAGCTTTTTTTCTTATCAGATAGCCATTTTTTAGAAAATGTTTTACCCTAGTCTTGTTCAGCTGATTGAGCTGTACAAGAAAATAAAAAAACGTTTTTCCTTAAGGTGACGAAAAAGTGTAGAAAAACAACATTTTTGACCAAATTGAAAATTTGACAAAATGTAAATTTCTCAAACTTTTGCTCAGTTGTTCGATATTTTTGATGGTCAACTGGAAACGACTGCACTCATTTGAAAAAGCTGTTTCTGAGGAGTAAAATGAGCTATAATGTGATAAGGGTTGATCTAAGAAAAAGCGAGCTAGAGTCATTTGAAGTTAATAAGTCAAAAATCGAATTACTTAAACATTTACTTACTCAAAATGAGTGTTTGCGTGAGCTCACTCAAAGTGAGAATTTCAGTGATTGAGAGTGAGCTCACTCACTCTCACTCACTCTAATATTTTCATTCTCACTCTCACTATCACTCTCACTTGCTTATTTTTTCATTCTCAGTGATGACAGAGGGAGAATTGCATTTTGTGTTTAAGGCTAAAATCTTAAAATTTGTTCGACTTATTGATTGCTCACAAGCACAAGTTACAGGAGTGGAAACAGATTGCTTAATTGGCATTAGAGATATTTTGCAGTGCCAGCTACTAGCAGCCCTATCGAACGCTGATTTTCACAATGTGGATTGGCAACTGCCAGGCATAGGAGCAGGACAAACTTTGATCTGTTAAACGCAAAAACATTTGTCTACTAAAAACATTTACCAGTTATCAATGAAAATTCCAATGGCTTTAGTTAATAAAATTTAAATTTTTTTTCATTCTAGTTATTCTCACTCGCAGTGAGAATCTCAGTGAGCTCACTCACTCTCTTTTTTCTACTTTCACTCTCATTTTCACTGCCCCGAAATATTTTCATTTTCACTCTCACTCACTGCCTGAAAATCAGAGTGAGTGCAAACACTGTTCAAAATGCTTAGTTCTTAGGAAAACAAAAAAATCTCAACGGTTTCGGACTCTCCATTAAATTTGCTACAACATAGTACAAAAAGTAGAAAAAACAATAACGGCATGGCCAAGTCATGCTTGCAGATTATGTCTTTTAAAGTCTGTCCTCCTGTAAGGTTGTTGTTTCTAAAATAAAATCTGTTTTCGCTTTGTTGTGTAATTTTACTACAATCAATTTAGTCAAGAGTTATGAACACTTAAAGCAACACTTAAACACACTGGGTACCCGAAAATTTGTCACGGTCTATCTTGGGTGACATTTTGGTGAGCTTTATCAGGAAAATGCCTGATAAATGGAGACGTTTCCTCGAAAATGAAACTTTTTTCATTTTCGAGGAAACTTTTCCAACTTTGCAGCTTGGTCCCCTTGTTGATTTTTTTCAACTTTTTTCGATTTTTCGAATTTGTACGCATTAAGGCTTAGGGTAGGCCAGCGCATGTTAGCACGGACTCAAACGTGTGGTTTAAACATATTTTTGGAACTAAAAATTACAGGGTGACACAACTTTTTTTACCTTTTGTTTTCGTCATAACTCGTTGTGATTGCAACCTTTTTAATACAACTATATATTCGTTGGAAAGCCCTTGATTTACCATTTCGTTTAAAACAAAGAGTGGCTCTTTGTCTCAAAAATGAGCGAAGTTATGCCTAGTTTAAATGAGACCACCGAAAATCAACAAATTTGTGCAATAAAAGCAACAAAATTCAACCACAATTTTTTTTATCTGGTCTCAACGCTCCCTTCATTTCTTTCTATGCAGGAATCGAGGCGCCGGCGGAAGTCGTTCATTGCTCGATTGACCATTTCTTGCGGAAGCTGACCCATTTCTTCGATGATATTTTCACACGATTTGCTTGAGGCTGATCCGTGTAAACCCTGCTCTTCGCATAACCCCAACAGCAAAAATCCATCCAGGTTGAGTCAGGAGACCTAGCAGGCCATCTGATTGGTGCAGGATCCCTACCAATCCACCGATTCGGAAAATGAAGGTTGAGCAGAGCTCGAACATTCAATCCCCAATGTGGTGGAGCTCCATCTTGCATGAACACCAGTCGGTCGAAATTCGGCCATTGCTGGGGGGATGGGATAACATTATCTTGGAGCATGGCCAAATATCGCTGAGCATTTACGTTCCCATCGAAGAAGAATGGTCCAACGACACCGAATCGACCAATACCCGCCCACACAGTCACCCTTCGAATGAAGGGGTTCCTCGGCGTACCAATGTGGATTATGCTCAGACCAGTAACGAAAGTTGTGCCGATTCACCCCTCCACTCTGGTGAAAATGTGCCTCGTCACTGAAGAACAAGTTCCCCAGTAAATTTGGATCAGCCTCAAACCTTTCTAGCACGCCCTGCGTAAAGTCCACACGTGTTTGATGATCCTGCAGCAACAATTCCTGGACGAGCTGGAGCTTGTACTGCTCTTTGTTTTAAACGAAATGGTAAATCAAGGGCTTTCCAACGAATATATAGTTGTATTAAAAAGGTTGCAATCACAACGAGTTATAACGAAAACAAAAGGTAAAAAAAAATTGTGTCACCCTGTATTTGCAAAAAAATCACAGGAGGACCAAGGCATGAAAAAAGTTCCATTTAGTAATAGTTTGGTCCATTGGTAATTGGTAATAGTAAAATGTGATTTTCTACTAGCGTCTAAAATCCCTATCCTGTTCACAACTATCAAAATTAGCAAAATATTCCGCGAGCTTAGGTGAACCTTCAATGCCGTAGCCCTTTCTATAATTCGGCCCCTTAGAGCATCAAAGAGGCTGAATTGTAAATTTTTTCGGACTGCGTTATAAAAATATGCCTTAATACAGATACAAAGTAAAAAGATTTGGAGATAGATTAAAGATCGATAAAATTACAAAA
This sequence comes from Ditylenchus weischeri, assembly GCA_029231635.1. Taxonomy (NCBI): domain Eukaryota; kingdom Metazoa; phylum Nematoda; class Chromadorea; order Rhabditida; family Anguinidae; genus Ditylenchus; species Ditylenchus weischeri. The sequence goes on from JAMRYI010000831.1 coordinate 26,889, forward strand.
GAAAACTGCAACAGTAAATATAGAACATGAGCGCAGACACACAAACTAGTGGTGGTGCACAGACAACAGGGTTAGAGAGTGTTCGATCAGGAGGTGGACGACGACGACGACAGCGCTGGGCAGCAGGGTGTGTAAAGATCGATAGGTCAAGGTGAAGTCTCCTCTGTGCAGGCTGGTTTAAGGGTGGAGGGGGGGGCTGTGGTAGTAGTACAGTTGAGCTAGCCCGCCAAATGCTGCTGCTGGTGTCTAGCCCCCTGCTGCAATAGATAGGAGGTCCTGCCCCTAACTAACCCCACTAAGTGTGTGTGCAGGCATCCCTCCACCCTTGGAACACTATTGTAGTGTTGGTGGTGGTTATGATGACAGTACAGGTACTACTACCTTTTCGCAATTGTTGTAGTAATACCTGGGTTGGTGTGGGTTTGCATTTGGTCGCAGTAGTTAGAATGATAAACCTTTTGTAACTTAACTTTGACTTGTTCGTACTTGCAAAAAAGTTTTTGGCTAGATGATTGGATTTAGCTAAATGGGCTAAATTATGCCTTTATTTATTGAGTGTGTCTTATTTGTGGAACACACCCATTTATGTTTCTTTCCTAAGTTTTGAAGCACAAAAAACAAATGTTTGCTCAGACCAAATCCGGATTTCTTTGAGTGCTGAAATCTTTGCAGGTTTGCGCGCTTGTCGCACCAAAGGGTAGGGGAAATAATGTATTTTGAGTATGGCTGTTCTGCATTTACATATACCTTTTGCACGATTTTATATATATTATGGTAAACACATTTACGTATCCATTTTTAGCAAAATTTACTCGTATATTTATCCTTCATATGTTCTGTGTACTTACATTTACCCGCGAAATGAGTTCGAGCAATATTCTCGACCATACATCATCCATTCAGAACTACTTTTTTGTAGCAAAGTAGTAAAAATTCGACCGGAGTTTCTCATATGGTACTCATTTAAAATCGTCTGAAATGATGTTTTTCTGCATAAAACGATGTGATATGTACGAAAAACATGTTTTTAGGTACGGAAAAGTACTTTTCAACAAAAAAAAGCGATATAACCAAAATGTGAGCTGTGAAAAAAGAGCCTTAAGATGTAGTTTTGGTTCAAAATCTTCCTCAGATTCATCCCGCAAGTAAGTTAGTGCTCGCATCTCCGGAGGCGTACAGTGCTCGGAATCAAGATGCGCACACACACATACCTAACAAGTAAGAGACTCGAAAGTGACTCTGGATGCATGAGAAACGCACCTATCCCAGAGTTTCTTCACGCTTTAAACCCTAGTTATCAAAACTTTAAAAATTCGGCGCTACCGGAGTATACCCCCCTAAATGAAATTTTTTTGAATTTTTTCAAAACACCATTTTAACCATTTTTAAGCATTTCCTACACGCTGAACACGATAAAAAACGTGTTTTCACCTACTTTTTTCTATAAAAAGTCGATTTTTTTTAAATCTTGAATTTTGGTATTTTAATTTGATTTCTGTTCATTATAACTTAGTAAATCAGATGTTGAGGGTACCTTGACCCCAAAAAGATGTAATTTGAACATAGTTTTGTTAACTGGGGCCTACCGCATAAAGAAACTCTGGTATGCATACATTTTTTATGCATCCAGAGTCACTTTCGAGTGATTTGTGTCTAAGGTATGTAGGTGTGCGCATCTCAACCCCAAGCAACCAAGCCCCCTGCGCCCACCTTCACACTTCGGCGAAACACATGTGCCGAAACAATCATAAATTGATTTAATTGAAAAGGTTTTTATTGTCTTTTCTGAAAAGATTTATACTCAAAATGACCGCCAGATTATAGCGGTCATTTTGGTAATGAAAAATCTACAAAAAATTTTGAAAATTGGGTGTTCAAGTCAATTCAAATCGTGTTTCGGGGGTATGTTTCGGAATATAGTGAAATTGTCAAATAGTGCATCAACTTAAGGACTATACTTGTTCATCGTAATAGTTTGACATAATGATAACAACAATCTGATAACAATGACAACGTAACAATAAGTTCTATTATCTATCGACTGAAAATTTTCGAAGAGACACAAGAGAGGATATTTTTAGCTCAAAGAGCCCTGCCTCATGCGCGTTAAATCTAGTCATTTTTCAGTATATTAAACAATTATGGAATTTGAAGATATTTTCGAAATTTTTCGCCAGAGACATGCTGAAATATTCTCATATGCTGACCGCAGCGCCCTTTTTTAAATTATATTTCAAAATTTATTATCATTCAAACCCAAGCTTTTCAAAGTAAAAAATCTAGGTTTGCAAATTGATCTAATCTCTCAACAAACCCCTTCAATCAATCACCAAAAAAGCCAACGACAATATTTAGCAGAAGAAATCAGGTTTTGTCTAGTCCCCCTCTCCCCCAGCCAGCCCCTATCTATGCAATTATTTGTGTCATTAGTCAGCAGTGCGCGACTAACCCTTTCGCCAATAGTACTGCAGGCGATCTGTGTGTTGCTTAATTTCGCTACCCTACAACAGTCTATTTTGCCGAAATCCCTCATATTGGGTCAACCATTGTGTGTGCTCTACTTTTGAGCCAGTGCGCAACACATTTTAGTACATTGCAAGTGCAGGTCCCCCTTTTAATTGGGTTGCGAGCGCAGTGCGGATGTGTGCCATTTAAAAGAATCTCGCTGTGCTGCTGACCCCCTCCCCTCTATTACCGCACTAAGAAGAAGAAAAAGGAGGAGGAAAATTCTTCAATCAGTTTACCCCATTTTCGATTTAAGTGCATCACTAACTTTTTTGCTGCATAAGATGAAAATTCTTTGGATATTCTGCAAGTTGGAAACTTTTTTGTTTTCGGAGTTTTATCACAAAATTAGGTTGCTTGACAAATATTTCTTTTCTTCTTCTTTTCTGTCTGCTCACACGTGTCAGTTAATTACTTGAGGGTCTGTATTTCAATCAATTCTCGGAATTGTTGTTAATAAATGTTATTTTAAAAGTCAATCACTTTTTGTAGTAATTTATTGTGGCATGTGTTTCGGACAATAATGCAAAGCAAATTTTTTTGTTGGTTTATTGTACAAGTCTTTAGATAGAAATTCTGCTATTGGGTTGGTGCATAATTAACGTCGGTTTTTTATTTGCACACTATTCAACAACACAGTCATAAGTCGTTTATACGTTTCTGAATATATTTGAGCATATTCACTTTCTACATCAATAACAGCCTTGTAGCCGATCAATCGCGAGCAAAGAAGTGAGCATTTTTGAAATGTAATCCCGATATTAAAGCGGATTACGTCCAAAATGCTCACTTCTTCGCTCGCGGAATTGATCGGCTACCGAGCAAATGGGAAGCTGTTATTGATGTAGAGGGTGAATATGCTCCAGAATAATATTCAGAAATGTTATAGGCGGACTTGTGTTTGGGTTGTTGTTGAATAGTGTGCAAATAAAAACCGACGTTAATTATGCACCAACCCAATACTTTTAAAACGGGAGGGGTACATCTCTTGTCCGTATCTGGTCCCGCATGAAAATCGTTTGAATTCAAATTCAAACACATTTGAAGGTTGGTGGTTCAAGGTCCCTCTGGCCGCACACTTTATTTTTTCATATTTTTTTAGTTTTTGAGTTAAACGCCATGTTTTATAAGGCTAAAAATGATCAATTTATTGATTGGACTCATTTCTAGGATCAATTTGTTTTAAGTAACAGCCTTAATTCACCTTTAAAATATAAAAATTAAATTTTTATAGTTTTTACTGTTGATTCTCAAAGGATGATATTGATTTTCTAGACTCAGAACTGCGCAGACAACCTGGTAGAAGTAAATTTTTATATCCTAATCACTTCAGAAACTTGGTACCTCGACAATGTTGACCTAGCAAAGAAAAGGCATGAAAGGTTGAAAAAACATTATTTCTATTTACCTAAGTTTGGGTTGTAACTTAGCTCAACTAGTTGTGTACCTCTGCGCTAAATCTCTTTTGTGCCCTTAGGATGCTTTCGATACCAAACTCGTAAATAAAATGTGATAAAAATAGGCCAGAGGGATTCGAACCACCAACCTTCAAATGTGTTTGAATTTGAATCCAAACGATTTCCATGCGGGACAAGATACGGACAATGTACCCCTCCCCACCTTTAAATTTTTATTCAAGGATCACTTCGATGATTTTCGTTGAAGTCCACTTTTATTGCAAGCTAAAACTCGAAAAAATGTTGTATAAACCGTGTGTGTGAAAATTGCGGGTATTTTTATTAGGACAAAAAACTTTTATAATTAAAAAAATAGAATGATGTGCATCATAGGACCTGTAAGGTGGTTTGTCTACGAGAAAAAGGCAAAATGTGGCACAAAAGTAACTCGAGTTTCTGCCCCAAGGTGACCGAAGAGTATGTACTTCTCAAATCCAAAAAGGGAAGACTTTGTGTCCGGGGCAAAAAGGTGAGTCACGTTTCTGCCCGTTTTTGCCTTTTTTCATTTTTCATGACTCTATCTCTTGGACCCCCATTCTCGCTCTCTCTCTCAAAAAAAAAAGTTATATGCGGCACGTTATATTTATAACTTTAAGAGAGCTAAAGTGCTTGAATTTGACCTATTATTGTTTTTACTTTAAAGGTAAGTCACGATGAATTCAAAAAAACGCGAGATCTTTGGTTTATAGGCTATAAAATGAGTCGCTTACCTATTATTGCATAGTCCTGCTTTTTGGCCTTATACAATAATCAAGGCACAGGACTACCCTACAATAGGGTGAGCGCAAAAAATTTATGGTCTAAAATCCGATGGTCTCGCACTCTTTTATTTCCGCTGTGAACGTACCTCGTAGGACCGTGGTTTTTGGGTGCAGTGGCATTTCTAAAATTTGAATTGGAGGACCGTACTTTTTCGTCTAGCAGTATACTCGTTTGAGCAATTTCATTAAGAAAAATGAACGACTCAAAATAATACATTAATAGAGAAAAGAGTATCTTTCCTCACCCATTCAAATTTTCGAAAAAAACCACGGCCTTTTAAATTCACCTTTAAATTTTTCATACTTTTTATTTATAACATATTCATTGACTTTTTATTCATTTCTTTACAAATCGTAAAAATCACATTTTGCGCGATCTCGATGCTAATTATAGATTTAAAAATGCCCTTTTATTTAGTTGTTATAACAATTAGACCTATGATGTTAAGGCAGCTGCTAGCGCAAACGTTCCCCACAGCCTGCAGCACGACCAGTAGTAGCAGCACCCCTACTACCAACATTACCACTTCTCCACCCCCGCCCTCGTCCACTACCCATGGAGTCATCATCAGTGGTGGCAGTGGCGGTGCTGAAGAGGGGGATCAGGAGCAGCATCCACAGGACCTAGAGATGTCTGTCAGTCCTGGCGCGGACACGGACAAACTAATAAGCAATGCTAAAGTAGTGTCTGAATCACCTGAATTTGTAAGTTTGCATACAAAATAAATAAAGAAACAAAAAACCAAACTTTGATTTCATAAGTATAAAAAGCCGATTTTCGAGAGAAAAACAATTGAAAAAAGACAATTTGTGTGCACAGTATTTCAACAGGATAATATTTAATTCTGCACGCTAGTTTACTATTTGCCTTTTTCTCAAAGTTTTTGTGTCAATTTTTTAAAGTTTTTAACATTTTCGTGTTGCTCAGGAATTTAGCTTGCTCCATCAAACTCCATTGAATTATTTCAGAAATGAAAAACCCCTAAATCTCTACATTTTCGGAATCATTCGATGTATGGTATTTTTCTCTAATAAAGCGGCCCTCCTAAATTCAAAAAACATGTTTGTGGCATTCTGTTTTTGAGCCTTAGCTACTCCGATTTTTTGAAAAATTCTGTTATGCAAGTTACCACTCATTTGTAGCTCATCTCACCGGCTACAGAATAGGTGGTAACTTGCCTGAGAGAAGTGTTAAAAAATCGGGTCAAAATCACAATGCCAAGAACACGATTTTGATCGCAAGGGGGCCGCCTTATTAGAGGAAATACGGTAGTTTGATAAGATTCTGGGCAACACGATAATGGTAAATATTTTGAAAAATTAGCAGAAAAACTTTGGGAAAAATGCAAATAGAAAATTAGCGGGCAATTTTTAGGGCAGTTATTTAGTTCATGTTTTTATTTGTAAATCATGGCTAAAATTGATTATTAGTGAAAGGTCCTGAGTGCCTAAAAATCGGTGGTTTCCTCCCTAAGTATACCCTTTCTGACAGTAAATAACAGAGCTGATCTTGATTTCTAAAATGGCACTAGTCTCAAGGCAATTTGATTTTCACCTAAAGGCAACTTAGGCATGTTGCATGCTTTGATCAACACAACTTTATTGACGTCAACATTCTCCCCCTTTCCTTGGTTTCCAACTCTTTCTCCAAGTAGTCATAACATCGTCAAAATGTCCGATTTTCCAAAAATTAAAGGCAAATTTTCAAATTCCAGAGATATAATCGGACCCCTGATAAATAATCAAATTTGACTAAAATCTGATTTCCTGAGAGAAAAAATAATTGGTCAAATTTTGGAAATTTTTCGAGATTTAAACGAAACTTATTTTTTGTCTGAAATCAATATTTTAAATATTATTCCAATTCAAATTGTGTAATTTTGATGTTTTTATTTCCATTATTCAGGATTTTCAAATTGTGTTTTTTTTGTAAAATTCCTGAATTCCGAGTGCCTTCAGTTTTTCCCCCGAGTGAGCGGAGTTTTGTGCCTTGAGTTCTTTATTGTGTGTCCTGTCCCAGCCACCCTGGCCCCCAGTATAAGAGAGTGGATATACTAAGAGGCTTCCGGTTCCGAGGCAAGTATATGGAAGACTAAATGGTTCAATCAATCTTTCGCCCCTATACCTGACTACATGGTTGGATAGGTCATTTTCACTGAACCTGGACAGACTAGATGGTTCGAAATGGGTCTGGTCATGTTCTGCTCAGAGACAGATTTACGATTGGCTGCTGAATGTCGTCTTTTAATTGCTGACGGCACCTTTAAAAATTACACAATTTGAATTGGTATATATAATATATGACGTTTCAGCACAAAACGAACTAAATTTCGTTTTGTGCTGAAACGTTTCAGCACAAAACGAAATAAGTTTCGTTTTGTGCTGAAACGTATACGCACCAAATTTTTTTCAAAAATTTATATCTTATGTAAAAAGAGCCAGAAAAACAAAGTTTTTAGCGCATAAAAGCTACTTAGAGAACGTTTAAACATTATCTGCGAAAAATAATGAAATGCGCACCTCCGCCCCCCTCGGACTAAATAAGCAAGCAAAATTAAATACCGACCGTTACAAAACAACGAGACTAGACTTCAAGACTGAAACAAACGACATTATTTCAGGCTGTGCTTTCCAAAATGCAGCCCAGCTTCGGGCCATCAGCCAATTCTGCTTTTCACACGCTAGCAGCTGCGGCAGCCGCAGCTACTGCTCCAAACAATCTGTTTGACATTGGAGAATACCAGCAGCCCCAGCACTCCACTTACTACCAACAGCAAGCAGCAGCAGCAGCAGCCAATGATGTATGGTGGTCAGGCGGATGTGACCAACTACTTGAATGGCTCCACTTCTGACCTGTTTTCGTCCACCTATGCTGTTTTGGCCTCGGATTCAGTGGCTGGATTTCCTCAACTAGCTCCGACATTAGCAGAATGGCCTTGCTATGCTTTTGACTCTTCTGCACATGCATCCATTGCAGCTGCTGAGAGACTGCATGGCTGCTCCATGGAACAACAGCAACCCACCACAGCCTACCTCATCTCATCCACCGCTGGTGGTAACAATCAACAGTTTGGAGTGCCTCAACCAGCTTTTCAAAGCTGTCATCCTGGTATGTATTCTAGCTACCGTAATTATTCTAATAGAAACCCGGGGTTACTATTTTTCAATCCTCTAAAAATCTTGAAATTGTCAATCAAAAATAACCCTAACTCTGAAATCTTAGTCAAAAAATATGGGGGGGTTACTATTAGAGACGGGGTTTCTATTACAATAATTACGGTAATTCTAATACTTTATCGCTGAAATCTAGCGTATCAAACTTATTACCAGCTGAGTTTTTTTATAATAAAATTGTTGATTTTGAAAAATGTACAAGCTTGGTCCAACGTATAAGCGAAAGCTTTGACCAGGCTGAACTACATTCGGAAACAAAGAAGTATTTTTGCCACACAACACGGTCGAAAATCTCCTCAAAGTTCATAAACACCTCCGAAAATCACATTTTTAATTTAAAAAAATTGCATCTTAGCTTGGCGCTAGCTACGAAAAAATCAGTCTAAGATCATAATCACAACATTTCAAACTCCAAATCGACACATGGACACGAAGCAAACACTTTTCTGACATAATACAAAAAGTATATCTCAGGGTTTGAACTTGGTTTGAGGCACTATTTATTACAATACATATTTGAAGGCCAAATACCTGGAGGACAGAGTCTTCTTAACCCGTCTGCCCTATCATCTCCACTACTCCAATACCATCCCAGTGCCTTGCCTCAACTTCATCCAGCCCAATTCCAACACACCAATGGTAGCAACTCAACGATTCAATCTCAACAACAAGTGTAAGTTCTTATTTTAATTTAAATATAGTGCATACCGTATGCTCTTTAATAATCCTCTCTTCAAAACGATATTTTTGAGTTTGTGGCATTGGGTTTTCGACCTACTTTTTTCAATCGACTCTCAGATATATTACACACCAAAATTTAGCTAGGAATCTAGGCTACATTTTTGCTATGTGACATACTTGGAGTTGACACTGAAAAAAAAAGGTCAAAACACAACACCCCTCGTTGCGTTTTGGGTGGGGGGCCGCTTTATTAAAGAATATGCGGTATTTTGCGTTTATTTAAATAAGGTAGCAATTATTATAAACAAAAAAACTTAATACAAGTTAGGGAAAAGACTCCAACAAAAAAATTCATTAAAAAAGTTTACTTTTATTAAAACTAAGCTTACTTAGTCGTAGTAGTCTAACAAACATGCCCTTTTAGCAGCCTTGGCGTCCAGTCTCCAGCAAACTCTTACCACATGCAGCCCTCAGTTAGAGTCCAGGATAATGCATCTCCTTCACCACCGAACCTGAACAGCCAGTCTGGAGCCGTGCTGGAGAATGGACAAACACCCCTATCTTCTCGAAGATTCTCCTGCAGCAGCATCAAGACCGAAGAGGATACTTGGAAGAGACCAGCAGCAGAGTGTGCCACTCAAGATGTTAGTGAACAGAAGAGCTCTAGCAAACACAGATTTGCTAGAGATTTGCTAGAAGGGGGCAAGAAAGGCCACCGGCCAGCCTCCATCTGCCAAAAGACACTCTTCACAGTCAGTGTTCACTGAAGCCTTCCGCAAGATCACCTCTCAGGTGCCAGTAGATATGATTTGTGGAGCTGCGGTGGTCAGACCCTCCTCTTCCAATGGAGATGCAAGTAGTGGAGAGGAGGATGACGTCAAAGAGAAGGTCATGTGCTTGGCTTGCAAAGGTGTCTACCCATCTAGAAGGTGTGACATTTTTATAAATACCCTTGCCGTGAGCTTAGCTTGAGATAGTCTTTTGAAGAATGCAAAAACTGATATTTTACTTAAGCTAACTACAGTGAGTGGTGTAGAATATATAAACACTTTTTATTTTTCAGATCCTTGACTGGCCATATTGGACGGAATGAAAAGTGCCGAGAAGTGATCGGCAGAAATTATTTAGACCAATTGGCTCAATTGACTTCTCAGGACATCATCCCTGATCTTTCCGCTTCTGATGGTGTGTCGCCTGTGTGTCCACACTGTGATCGATTTATTTCACACTACAAAGTACAGTTCATATTTTGGTTTTGTAAATCAAATAAATTAATATACCCGAAAAGTTAGTTTGAGCATCTGAAGCTGGTAAGCAAGGGTGTGCTAACAAATCAATATTTTATGTAATTAGAAACTAATGTTATTTTCCGACTGAGAGGAAAAGTGCCCTTCCCCTACCCCAAGTACATAACGACTCGATTAACATGTTAGGAGACGACTAAAAATGATTTACGAAAAATTATGAAATGCGTCAATCACCAACAACGGACGCAAACAATCACCCACACACCCCAACCCCCCCCCCCTCACCGAACTAGATAGATTCCCGAAAACCCGAAAAGTATTGCACAAAATGTTAGAAATAAAGTATTCACCCACAATACATTAGCTCCTTTATTTTTTCAAGACTACCCTCAGTTAAGCTTAACAAAAAGCTTTACAAAACACCGTTCAAAAGTTATTTGTGCGTTTATAGGGTAATATCCGTCGGCACATCAACCAATGCAAGAAAGGAAAGGAGTCATCATCCAACGAGCAAAAGGAAGAGGGCAGCAGCACAGAGAACGAGGTGGGTGGGGGCAATTGTAACTCTTCTCCGCCCTCTTCCTTCTCCAACGCCCCTCCAGAGGGAGGTGCTTCGAGTGTGGATCTGCCGTCTATCTCTTCTTCCACTTGCTCATCCACATCTTCCTCGATCACCCCCAACAATAATAGCCAGCAGCACACCATGAACCAGCAGCATCATCATCAGCAACACCAACATGTTGTGTTGTCTCAACATCAGCAGCAAGCGCCGCTTCAACACCACATGCCCATGAGTGCTGCTGCCCCTCTGAACATCATCCACCACCACCAGACAGGCACAGTCTACCTCCAACGGCCATTTGAACATGCGGGCCATATACAACATCCACCTCTTCAAAATGGAGGATATGTGCAGCCACCTCCAAATGTGTTGCCTTACGCTAACTACGAGCAACACAATGGTATGAACTACTCCAATGGAGTACATCCACAGCAACAAATGGTGGTGTCCAGAAGCGGTGGGGGACATATGGATGGGGAAGATGAAGACCAATACCAGCCAAATGGAGGCCATTTACTGTTTGGAAGTCAACAGCATCAAAGTCCAATGCCCCAGCACACACATCCCAATAATTTTAAAAAAGGTTTGCTTTTGACCAACAATATCTAATTCACATATAGAGCTCAAAAATCCGAAATTTTTTGAACCTTAGAACCACAAATTAGAGCGCGGCGGTAAATTGAACCTAGGTATCGTTGGCGAAATTGTTGTTGGCGAAATTGCTGTTGGCGACGTTGTGTTGGCGAAATTACCTATGACCAATTGACCCTCCAGTAAATTGAACCTCCAAATTTGTCTTAAGAGGATTTTTTATTTAAATGAGTTTGCCATTTGCCTCTCCACAACCAACCTTTAGTAGGGGCTGTTTAGGGAAAGGAAAGGAATATAAAAGGCCATATAAGAAGGGGAGAAAATATTAAAGGCTACTTGTCGCCACCAATCCGGATGCACCCTCAATGGTTCTGATTCATCCTCAGTAGTCTTGATATACCCTCGATGTTCAGAATCTTTTGATGTCCTCTTAGTTCATTTTTATGTCCAGTACGCAAAAAATGCAGTCAATACTCTTTATAATAACTAATCTTTTTTATTTTATGAAGAACTCTCATTATTTTCTATAATTTAACCTCAGTTCTACTGGATAATCCATGCAACAAGCAAACCAAGTAGTCGTCCATTTGGGCAATTTTTTATGTTTTTCGGGTTCGAAAACATGTTTTTGCACTAATTTGAGCATTCTAAACAAGGTTTGATAATAGCGAAATGCCATTTTGCAGGGTATTTTTTGAGTTTTGGTAAAATTACTCAAATGACAGCCAACAAGGTGGTGCTTAGGTGGTGGTGCCCAAGTGGTAGTCCCCAGGGGGTGGCGTCCAGGTGGTACTTAGGTATTACAGTTGAACCTGGATATAAGGGCATCCTCGGGACCAACCAAAGGGGCTCTTATATCAGAAGCGTTCTTATATCAGAGTGCTCTTTTATCCAGGCTTGACTGTACCTAGATAGTGATCCACCTCTTAACATGGTCTGATCCACTTCAAAAACGGTCCAATGTACCACCACCTGCGTACTACTATCTGGGTACTGCCAACTGAGTAATATCATTTAAGTACCACTACCTAGAAACTACCATCTACCACTACCCAAGTACCACTACCTGGGAACTTCCACCTAAGTACCGATACCTAGTCACTACCTTGGTACTATACTACCACATAGTATCACTTTAGTATCACTCTCTCTCTCTCTACTTTGAGGGTCTATATCTCGCAGCAGAAGAAAAATTTTGCAGATCTGTTTTTGCGTTTTCTTAACTCCCACGAGCTCTACCGATTCCCTTTTTTAGATTTTGAATTTTCACCCAAAAGTCTCAAGATTGACCCAAGTGCTGGTACCGGTTTCGAAAGTTTTGAAATGCGTTGCAAGTGCGGGTGCGAAAACTTTGGGCCGATGCTGGTGCTAGTGAATTTACAGCATGGATTTATTGTTTCCAGAAATGATAATTCACAACAATAATGAATTTATAGTACGATAACCGCCCTGGTTTATGTGAGTTTCAATTAGTCAATTGTGTGTGTTTCAATCACTTTTTTCAAATTTTGGAGCTACTTCAGAAGTGGCTGGTAGAGTATTTGAAAACTCTATCAGTCACTTTTTACAGGGCTCAAAAACTTGAGCAAAACGAAAGTTTCGGACAACCTGAAGGAAAAAATATGATTTTTCTAAAAAAATACAGTAATTCTTAGAATAAAAGATTTCTTATAAATGTAAAATTTTAACTGAAGTCAAATTATTCTTTCAGAAGTCTACCGTACAGTGCCTGCACAGTCATTAGGAAGCCCATTGAATTTAAGTTCTCCTTTAGCCAACCAAACCATTGCGCAGTCTAAGTCGCACCATAAAAAAGAGCGATGCGGCCAGCAGTGGCCAGACCTGCAGTGATCCTTACTCTTGTGTATGGTGCACATTTAGCACAGCCTACAAAGGCAACATGAAACGTCACTTGATCAGCTGTCACGCAGTCAACGACGAATTGCTTAGAAAATACAGCTTTGACGTCGACAGGCTCAGGCAGTCTGCCATCAACAGGCCGGCCATAGGTTGGTTTCGATACATAATATGTTGCGATGGCTTTTTGACATAAAATGATTTAGATGAACTACCTATTGTGCCTCGAGAGACCACCCAATCCGTGTCTTCCAACAGATCCCAAAGTGGCAGATCTCCTACGCAAAGAAACGGTTCAAATGGAAGCAATAGTCAGAGAAATAAAAGGATGTTGGAACCTCAGCCAACCACTGCTTCTGGTAAAATTTACTTTGAAATACAACCAAGCATCTTTGAATTAGAAAAAAACTCGAGTACTGAATTATGAAGTGGCTTTTATTTCAGGTGCTATAAGAGGACGACCTAGGAAAAACAGCAAGCTGGCCAAGGACACTGATAAGGGCATTGACATTAAGCTAGAACAAGATAATGATGAAGGTAAGTGAGCTGAAGACGTTTAATGAACGAATTTTCGCCCACTAGTATGCGTTTATCAAAAAGTTGCAAATTTTGTGGCACTTTAAATCGTTCAAAAAACAGCGCCGAATCTGGCTTTAAAAGGCACGGGCAACTTGTTTGACTGAAAGTTTCTTTGATGCATGGCCCAGGGGATAAACGTTAGGGCTCTCCCACAACGCAAACTCAATCCTCAACCTTGGCAACGTGTTTTTAGCCTTTTTCAGCAAGATAACTTTGATGACAAGTTTGGTGTCTTTTGAAGCTGAGATCTAGGACTTTCATTTGGCACCAAACTTTGCACCAACAATTATAGATAAAACTCGTTAATCTTCAACATGATCCTCAATCATCAATGTTGAGGATAAACGCACTTTTCAATCAATAATTTTTATTTTTTATCAATAATTTTTATTTTCATTCTAAGGAAATTTGGTTTCAAATGAAAGCCCTGGATCCCAGCTTCAATATGATACCAAACTTGCAAAAAAATCTCAGAGCTATTTTGCAGAAAAATGTAAAAAGCACTTCGCCAAGGTTGAGGATTGAGGATGCATTGTGAAACAGGCCTAAGTGGATGTTGGCCCAACTCCTGGTGGCACTATGGTTATTTTGACTTCTTTGACCACTTCTAAGAAGCAATTTGGCTTTGCCAGATTCGAAATCCGCGACCCAAATTACCCCTAAGCCCAAGCAAAAATTAATGTTATGAACTGTCAGCTTAAAACTTTGATAATACGAAATTTATAGCTGGTGAAGAGACGCGACCTACTAGCAAACCTCAAGAATCTCAACAACCACGCATAGTTTATCAGCCTGTACATCAAGACTCCGTAGAAGCAGCTAGTGCCTACTCTCCTCAACCTCAATTATTTGTGATCATGAACAATGGCAGCTACGATACATCTGGTGCTCCACCACAACACATCGGCAGCCATCCATCTACCTATAACCAGCCACAATTCCAAATGCCAAACGGTGCATTTAAACCACTCTTGTCGGCAGCATCCAAAGAGAACTTTGAAGGAAGTAATGACAGTGGTATAAGCGTGCAATCATTTATCAACACAAACTCAGCTAATTTGTGATTGTCGACCAGTTATTTATGTGGTCAGTTTTCGTCATAAGTAAACAAAATTTTACAAAAAATATCTCTGCTAGCTTAAGTTGTTAAATTAGAAATAGGGTGATATACGGTAAGTGATAGAGCACTCACAATTTAAAGGGGTTTAGAGGGGGTTGTCACAACCGTTGAGTACTTGTGTTTTCTGAACTTCTTAGTAGCCTCAATCATGTTATCTTGGTCAGAAAGTCCGCTGCGGATATCAGAATAACATATAACGCGCCTTATATAACTTTTTTTGAGAATGGGGTGGGGGTGTTCGAGAGATAGAATTCAAAAAAATGGAAAAAGGCAAAGCGGGATTTTTTCCCCGAGCAGAAAGATGAGTCAGGTTTCTGCCTCGTTTTGTCATTTTCTCTCGGACCCTTCATTCTAGATGTTTCGAAATAAAATATTTTTATAGGTTATATACTCTACAACTATTTTCAATAGAGCCTAGAAATGCGTCGAAAAATTAAGTAGGAAAAGAGTGGCTAGTCTGTTAAATTTCGGATATGGCACCAAAAAGGGAATATTAAAAGTATGTAGAAACCTGGAAATCGGAAATTCACCTTCTCAACTATTTTGACCTACTTTTAGAGGGAAATTAATAGCTGAAAATTTTAGATACCTATGCTACTTTTCAATTTTCTATCAATTGGCTCATACACTTTTTGACTTGTAATTGAAGTTCTTCATAATATTATTCAGATATTTTTAAATTAAAAGACTCAATACATTAGGTAATTAATATTCCTCCTCTTTGCTTCAATTAATCTTTCGCATGATCATAGTAGCAGCAGTAGTTAGTAGTAGTAGTAGTCATTCAACCCAGTCTAACAGAAGGGAAATCCAGTTTTGGTCTGCAAAATAACTAAACAAACTTGGGAGCAAACGTAGCACTAAATCTTCAAGGTTATGTCTGAAACTGGTAGCAGAGTGACTCATGTACAATATTAACACTCTACAATAAAATTAATTTGTTACAAACTAATTTTAAATTATTCTTCTTTTTTGTTACAAACAGTGTGTGGTTGATTTTGGGTCAACAGCAGACATTGTGGCGGGGGACTCTTAAACCAACATACAATTACAGATTTACGAGCCAATTGACCGACTTTCTTCTTGGGTTTGAGAACACGCACTTTAGGCTGCCCCCCCCCCTTTATATTAGTCTTATTATTGGTTGTTGTGTTGTTAAGTGTGGGGGTGAAAATTTAAACTTTTGTAATTATGAAAAATAAAAAACCAAAATATTTTTGAATATGAAATTTTAATTTTCAGCAATCCCAGAACAGAAGTGCAAATAGAGGGTGTGTGTCTGCGATGGTTGTCATCTTAATAAATTTAAACAATTCCAGTTAGCTACTAAATAAAGTTTTATGGCATTTATTGTGTGTTTATTATTGAGTAAGATTGTACTTTTATTGATTTATTAAAGGTCCAAAGTAATAATTCTTTCAATAGGTATTATTAATTTATTTAAATGTGTTTGTTAGATTTACTTATTTATTGCAAAAAAATATATTGATATTTAAAACAAAAGAAAAATGTCAAAGTACTGCATACAAAGCATAGGGAAAAAGGCCGGAGTGCACAATGTGTACCTCGCCCAAAAATGCCCGAAATCATCTTTATCGTGCTTCTTTCAATTTTTAACGTTAAGAAAACACATTTTTGGGATAGGGAAAGCACTTTTTTCTAAAAAATTTTGTTAAAAAAAATTTTTGCCTTGGGGGACCAAGGCAAAAATGTGTAAAAGATATCGAAAAAATGTATTTTAAATTGGCGCCAAAACATTTTTAAAGCGAAAAAAGGATGTATTGGGAGGGGAAGGGAATAATAAAGGGCCACTTTCATGGCGAAACGTTAAAAAGTAAATGTTTGTATATTTCGGCTGTTTTACCACGTTTTTTAACATGGGCCGTGGCAAAAGAGATTCTATATGCATTTTGTGATCAAGAGTCTTGCTCGGAATTATGTCTAAAGTAAGTGAGTGCGCGCATCTCTAACTCTCAAGCCCCTGCATCCCTTTCGGGGACGCAGGGGCATATTTTGCCTTGGTTTTTTTTTGCCATGGTCCCCAAGGCAAAAATTTTTTTAACAAAAAATTTCCCAATCCCAAAAATGTGTTTTCTTAATGTTAAACATTGGAAGAAGCACTATAAAGATGATTTCGGGCATTTTGGGCGAGGTATACATTGTGTACTTTAGCCGGAAAAAACACCGAAAACAAGTCTTTATTACACAAATACAATCAAAGCCAACTTAATATAAAACAGTGTTGTGCAAAATTTCTAATTTTTTAATTACTTTGTTATTTTAGAAAGAAGATTTCGTTCAAATTTATAAAATTTCCGATGACTGAAGTCGCCGTTAGCCTTGGTCTCCAAAGCTAAATGTCAAATTTTGGTGAAAAAAATTGATCTGCGCCTAGATCAAGGGCCGGAAATATCCGTGATAAATAATAATTTGAATTCCTGCTTCGTTAAAATTATAAAAATCCTTCTTATAAAAATTTTCATTATTTCGCTTCTTAATTAAAATTTCTGTTGATGTTTTTAGGTACTGAAGGACTTTAGAAAATTTTGACCCTAGTATAGAATACCCCCAAACTTATGCCTTCTAAAACATAAGTAAAGAGCACCCAAATATATGTTCCAGACCCCAGAAAAAGTGCGTAAAACACTTATTAGTCACAACTTCCATACGCTGGCCTACCCCTAAGCCTAAGTAAAGAGCACCCCAATATATGTTCCAGACCCCAGAAAAAGTGCATAAAACACTTATTAGTCACAACTTCCATACGCTGGCCTACCCTAAGCCTAAGTAAAGAGCACCCCAATATATGTTCCAGACCCCAGAAAAAGTGCATAAAACACTTATTAGTCACAACTTCCATACGCTGGCCTACCCCTAAGCCTAAGTAAAGAGCACCCAAATATATGTTCCAGACCCCAGAAAAGTGCATAAAACACTTATTAGTCACAACTTCCATACGCTGGCCTACCCTAAGCCTAAGTAAAGAGCACCCCAATATATGTTCCAGACCCCAGAAAAGTGCATAAAACACTTATTAGTCACAACTTCCATACGCTGGCCTACCCTAAGCCTAAGTAAAGAGCACCCAAATATATGTTCCAGACCCCAGAAAAAGTGCATAAAACACTTATTAGTCACAACTTCCATACGCTGGCCTACCCCTAAGCCTAAGTAAAGAGCACCCAAATATATGTTCCAGACCCAGAAAAGTGCATAAAACACTTATTAGTCACAACTTCCATACGCTGGCCTACCCTAAGCCTAAGTAAAGAGCACCCCAATATATGTTCCAGACCCCAGAAAAAGTACATAAAACACTTATTAGTCACAACTTCCATACGCTGGCCTACCCCTAAGCCTAAGTAAAGAGCACCCAAATATATGTTCAGACCCCAGAAAAGTGCATAAAACACTTATTAGTCACAACTTCCATACGCTGGCCTACCCTAAGCCTAAGTAAAGAGCACCCAAATATATGTTCCAGACCCCAGAAAAAGTGCATAAAACACTTATTAGTCACAACTTCCATACGCTGGCCTACCCCTAAGCCTAAGTAAGAGCACCCAAATATATGTTCCAGACCCCAGAAAAAGTGCATAAAACACTTATTAGTCACAACTTCCATACGCTGGCCTACCCTAAGCCTAAGTAAAGAGCACCCAAATATATGTTCCAGACCCCAGAAAAAGTGCATAAAACACTTATTAGTCACAACTTCCATACGCTGGCCTACCCTAAGCCTAAGTAAAGAGCACCCAAATATATGTTCCAGACCCCAGAAAAAGTGCATAAAACACTTATTAGTCACAACTTCCATACGCTGGCCTACCCTAAGCCTAAGTAAAGAGCACCCAAATATATGTTCCAGACCCCAGAAAAAGTGCATAAAACACTTATTAGTCACAACTTCCATACGCTGGCCTACCCCTAAGCCTAAGTAAAGAGCACCCCAATATATGTTCCAGACCCCAGAAAAAGTGCATAAAACACTTATTAGTCACAACTTCCATACGCTGGCCTACCCTAAGCCTAAGTAAAGAGCACCCAAATATATGTTCCAGACCCCAGAAAAAGTGCATAAAACACTTATTAGTCACAACTTCCATACGCTGGCCTACCCCTAAGCCTAAGTAAAGAGCACCCAAATATATGTTCCAGACCCCAGAAAAAGTGCATAAAACACTTATTAGTCACAACTTCCATACGCTGGCCTACCCTAAGCCTAAGTAAGAGCACCCAAATATATGTTCCAGACCCCAGAAAAAGTGCATAAAACACTTATTAGTCACAACTTCCATACCCTGGCCTGCCCCTAAGCCTAAGTAAGAGCACCCAAATATATGTTCCAGACCCCAGAAAAAGTGCATAAAACACTTATTAGTCACAACTTCCATACGCTGGCCTACCCCTAAGCCTAAGTAAAGAGCACCCAAATATATGTTCCAGACCCCAGAAAAGTGCATAAAACACTTATTAGTCACAACTTCCATACGCTGGCCTACCCTAAGCCTAAGTAAAGAGCACCCAAATATATGTTCCAGACCCCAGAAAAAGTGCATAAAACACTTATTAGTCACAACTTCCATACGCTGGCCTACCCTAAGCCTAAGTAAAGAGCACCCAAATATATGTTCCAGACCCCAGAAAAAGTGCATAAAACACTTATTAGTCACAACTTCCATACGCTGGCCTACCC
Organism: Ditylenchus weischeri; assembly: GCA_029231635.1. Taxonomy (NCBI): domain Eukaryota; kingdom Metazoa; phylum Nematoda; class Chromadorea; order Rhabditida; family Anguinidae; genus Ditylenchus; species Ditylenchus weischeri. The sequence goes on from JAMRYI010000831.1 coordinate 46,119, forward strand.
CTAAGCCTAAGTAAAGAGCACCCAAATATGTTCCAGACCCCAGAAAAGTGCGTAAAACACTTATTAGTCACAACTTCCATACGCTGGCCTACCCTAAGCCTAAGTAAAGAGCACCCAAATATATGTTCCAGACCCCAGAAAAAGTGCGTAAAACACTTATTAGTCACAACTTCCATACGCTGGCCTACCCCTAAGCCTAAGGGCTAAGCCTGTTCCAAAGGGTAGTTACAACGATTTTTAGAAGGTCTGATTTTAGGGGGTATTCTATACTAGCGCCAAAATTTTTTACACATAAATATGCCACTTTTTTTTATTCCAGTCCCACTAATATCGGGCTGAAAACTTTTTTCACTTGGACCGAATAATCAAAAGTACGGCCCGTTCATATGACTGACGGACATATGTTTTCGGGTGGTACTTCTTTCTAATACCCAAGTACTCTTTTTTAGTACCAAAAGTCAATTTGCAAAGAAAAACCTTTTTGAACTAGTACTTTTTGTGGTTGTCACATGAATATGTAGCCTTAAATCTCAGCTTTCTAACAAGGCCTCAAACTACTGGAACAGTTTTCAAAAATGCAAAGATTTCGATTTTCGGGTGAAGTGACTTTTTCGACCAAGTTTTTCTGTTCAAACCCCTAGATCTCTAACTTTTCGAAATATTTTACTGAAGGATCGATATCTTGTTAAACAGCTGAGATTCAGGACTACATGCTAGTTTAAAAGAAGTTTACGTACATACTGGGGGAAAACAGAGAAAAGATTAAAACAAGAGCAAAAAATTTGCTGCTAGAAAAGAGTATTACCTATTTTTCTAAAAAAATCGAAATTTGATGGTCTCTTTAAAAATATTCTTTTATATTATTTATCAAAAGAAATCTTTCAAAAACACTAAAAATAAAAAATGTCGAAAAAGTTTGGCTCTAAAATTCCCTGGAGTTCAGTATTCATTTCATAAACTTCTTGGTATTGCATGCTTTTTCTGTTATTACTAGGCTAAATTATTTACTGAAATAGTTGCGTAGACTTACAGTTAAGTTGCTGTTGTTGTGTCAATACTCAAAATTAATTAACGAATGATAACCTATTTTTTCCCATGCCTTTTTCTCACTCATATTTTTTTTATTTAATATTGGCGAAGCAATTAATTTATTCAAGCTAGAAGCAGGTAAAATGTGGTGCGGTTGGCAGGTGCAAAAACTGCTTTAATTTGCTTAGAGACCGTCATTACCACCTTTTACAACTTGATTGTTATGACTTGTTATTGAAAGTGTCTTTCTCTAACAGCCACTCAACTTGTACTAGTTACAGCCTAATCATAGTAATTGGCAGAGATTGAAATTGTGTATAATTTCATGCTCTCGCCAGCTTTCGTTTCTCAGTTTTAGGGCTGATAATTTGTCAATAGCAAGAGTCTACTTTTAATTTATACTTTACTTCACAATTTTTTGGTATTAATTTCAGTGTTTATTTTTTTATGTGGAAGTTTGCCTTCTATAATTTTGAAAAAATTAACCCTTTTATGCCCACCAGTTAAAAATGAACCACTTTTTTGTCATTGTCGTTGTATTTAATTGTAGTTTTTGATTGTGTTTTAGTGTTTTTTCCAAAACTTTTTCATCGCAATGCTGACCAACTATTTCGACTCTGAATTTATATGTACATCAAAGAACTATTGACAGATTTAAGTCAAACCTGGGTTTCTATGACAAGGAAGTTAAAAAAACTAGAGCCATAATCTTATTGCCAGCAAATGGTAATAATTGTAGAGAACAAGAGGTGATCGAGGTCGAATCAATGGACGTTGATAGCTTAAATTGATAGCCTTTCCTGAAAGGCGAGCAGGAAATTATACGGTCCGATATTAAAAAATGAACCACTGAACTGGAACTGTAAAATTAAAAAAATTGGTATGTGGAGGCCGTTTTAAGGAGAAATGTGTGAAATTTCCGTAGGGATGCATAGTGATTGTTTCAAAAAGTTTCAAGTAAAAGAATAAATTATTTGTTGGGTTGCATGAGTTAAACATATGTCTACCACAATTAAATAAAAAAAATTGTTCCTCGGCGTGATCAAACCAATGACTTTAGAGAAAAATTTAATTTAGGCAACAAAGGGTTAATCGACGATTTATTACTTTTGAACACGGTTTATTTTTCCCTTTTTATCGAAAGGAAATTTTGTGTTGCTATGTACCCAGAATTTGTTTTTGGAAATAAAAAAAATTGAGGAATGTTCACAAGAAGTCTCGACCTCAGTGTCGATCCAATTTTTTTCACTAACAAAACTTGCAAGAATTTTACAGTCGAACCTCGCTATAACATAACTCAAGGGACCGGCTGAAAATTATGTTATAGCGAGGTTATGTTGTAGAGAATTATGTTATATCGAGGTTTATTTAACAAGTATAGGTGGAATCCTACTATATTTATGTTCTATCGAGTTTTTATTAAAATTTTGTACCACCACCTGGGTACCACTATCTGAGTACCGACATGTGAGTACCCAACTAGCACCTGCATACCACAGATTTTAAGGAGAGGAGCGGGAACACTCAAGTGGTGGTAATCGCCATTTGAATACTGATACCTGCATTTCAACATTTATTGACTACCAGCTGGGTACAACTATTTGGGTATTACCACCTAGGTACCACCACTACCTGGTTACTAACACCTGAGCACCACCATCTGGGTACCACTACCCACACTCTCCATGCCTATTCCCCCTTTGATTAAAAACAGGTTATAGCATTTGTAAAAAATTTTATGAAGATTTCGAATCTGCAAAGAAATTTGAAAAATATTTTTTGCAAGAATTTAGATTTTATTTTTGAGATCATATCTGTTTGACATATCCAAGGTCAAAGTACTTTGATCTCAAAAATGGCGTGAACGAAATCATAATACCGTATTTCCTCTAATTAACGCCCCCCTCCTATATTTAATGCCCCCTTGACTTTAAGCTTTTTTTGTCTCGAAGTAGAAAAATTATCTCGCACATCTGTTTATTGCGTTATCTTAACTCCCACGAGCTCTACCGAGAATTCTCGGGCATCCAAAAAATAAACACACCGGGGCGTTAATTAGAGGAAATACGGTATTTTGCTACTGAATATAACGTTTTATGTTCGTCCGGTCTATTAAAAAAAATTATTTATTTTTAATTATATGTCTGTAGTGGTAAACGGTAAATTCATCTGCAAAGTTCGTATCCTTGTCGCGGACATCATTTTTACCAGAAAATTTAAATACTATAAGAAGCACTGCTTTTCGTGTTTTTGTTTGACCATGTTCAATGCAAAATGAATGCTCAAATGAGGGTTGCTTTGCACATAACACTTTATCGCGTTGCCGATAGAAAACACTAACAAGTAAGGCGGTACTGTAGAACTTGTTATGTGTCATATATATATCAATAAAAGCATAAACATCCACAGCACTACACCCGAGATTAAGAAAAAACGTGAAGTAAAAAATTAAAATTAAAAAAATTTGCGAGAAAAATTATTGATGGTTACAGCATAAATTCGATTGTGCTCGGAAGTTATTGAGACATTTCTGTAGGCGGCGACAACTTTTCCTAAAAAATGCATGAAGGTGATTTTTTTCTATTCCCTTGAGTTTTAAGTACGTGGACATTTTGATCCGATATCGCCATCAGCTCCAGCTTGAAAAAAGATACAGCGCCAGTATATTCGTTCTTCTCTAGACATGTTTTCCAGTAGATATAGCCATCACCATCTTGAAGCATTTCTCTATTTTTTTCTGACAATACGACTTGATAACTTGCTTCCTTCTGCTCATTCATCTTTGACTAAACTCAAGTGTGTTTTTAAAAAAGCCAACGAAAATTCACATAAATTGCTGTTCTCAAATAAGAGATTCCTTATTACCAATCCATTTAAAACATGGTTAATTAAAAGGCGCGTACTTGTTTCAGCAATTTTTTACTCTTAAATTTTTGATAAAAATGATGTCCGCGACAAAAATACGAACTTTGTGAATTTACTGCAGATGATTTTACCTAGAGCCGTTTGTAGTAAGAGGTGATTTTAAAAAACTGTCGACTCAATAATTTACTTTAGAGCAGCAAGGAAAATACTCTTGAGATTGATTATTGCTGCAGATAGGTTGAATGAATGTGGAGAGAATATACGCAAAGTACTTTAGTTGGTGTCACCTGGTAAGCTTTAAAGTTCATTACACAAAAAAATTCAAGCCTCTTCAATATGTCATAAAGCAAAGCAGCCATTTTTTATCAACAATAATAACTATTAGTATTGGTGTGTGTATTTATAGGTAATTACTGTGTTGTTAATTGCCGCCCTTGCCTTTCTGCTTTTTATTCTTTACATTTTGGTGGCCACAGACACGCAACAGCAGAGTTACGAGCATTTTATTAATTCTTTGAGTGACTATCCCCAGGATGGGGAATTGTGAAGCTCTTTTCCGCAAACTGGCTAGCACTCGAAGTGGAGCACTTGGACATTCCCCCCACCTCAATTAACTCCACTTCCAGAAACATAATAAGGGGAGCAGGTAATCACGGAGACGCAGAACAAGGCATTATTTCTACGGAGCCAGGAATGGAAAGCACTCCTGTTTTGACAGCTAATCTGCAGGTAAGGCTTGGTTTGACTTAGCTAATGTCTATATACAGTTGCGGACAAAAGTTACGGTCCGGTCAAAATTTTCCAGATTTTTTATGAAAAATGCCTTCTGCAGAAATAATTTTCAAATAAAAATCCAAATAGACAGTTTTGTAGGAAATTTCATGCTCTATAAAACTGTCATTATTGTTAAAAATGTTTGTCATAAATTATGGTGAAAAAAACTACGAATTAAAAAGAACCCGAAAAACAGAGTGCGACAAAAAGTTACGGTCCGACGTTCCATCATGTTTCATTTAATATTTTCATCAGTTCCTGGCTCTGTTTATTGTTTCTGTTGTCTTTCACTTTAGATGCGTCCTAAATCGATTGATCAAGTTACCGAAAGGCTCATCGTGCGCTTACACACGACACAGATGAAAGATGGAGCTTCTCAAGGATCGCAGGTAATTTGGGGATGAAGCAAAGCGTTATTCGTGGTTACAAGCGCCAGAAGAATTCTAAAGTGCACAAGAAAGATGGTCGGAGTTTAAAGACAGGTGCTAGGTAATATCATGTCAAGCTACCACAAGCATTTTTCAATTTTTATTTAAGACAGGATCGCATGATTGCAAGAAAATCTCGTGAAGATCCTAACCTCACTGCGCCGAAAATCAGGGAAGAGCTTGGTTTAAGCGGTATCAGCTGCCGAACAGTGCAACGGAGATTAGTTGGGGTAGCATTGAACAGCTTGTTTCTTTTCATAGCTGAATTCATGAATCTAGCTTGGTCTCTTCGGTCGTCGTCCAGCCGAGAAGCCATTCATTTCGGCAAAGAATGTAAAGGAGCGCCTCAAGTTTGCAAGGCATCACCAAAACTGGACCGTAGATGACTGGAAGTGTGTGCTGTGGTCATACGAATCCAAGTTCAATATGGTCGAGAGTGACGGCAAAGGTTATGTGAGGCATCCTGTCAATAAGCGTTTCGATCCAAAGTACACCAAGGGCACAGTCAAGTTCGTGGGAGGGAACGTCATGGTGTGGGGCTGCTTTTCGTGGCATGGACTAGGACCTCTGAGACTGGTAAATGGCAAGATGGATCGGTTTCGATATTAACAAATTCTCTCGGAAACAATGCTTGCTCATTTGAAACAATTGGAACATTTGCACTCAGATGAAAACTTGGTATTAATTGATAAAACATTCTTTCTTATTCTCATTATCTGTTTTTCAGATCTTCCAACAGGATAACAATCCCAAGCACAAGGCCAATATTATCACAAAATGGTTCCAAGACGACAGTATCGACGTTATGAAATGGCCTGCTCAGTCGCCCGACTTGAATCCAATCTAGAACCTGTGGTATGAAGCTGAGAGAAGACTCGGTGGTCACAAGCGCAAGAAACCGAAGGAGCTGTTCAATGCAGTGATGAAGGCCTGGGAATCGATTTCGAAAGAGCGTCTAGAAAAGTTGTTCGAATCGATGCCGAGAAGGTTCCAAGCTGTTATAAATGCTCAGGGATATGCTCAGGGATATGTGGAATTGTGCGACTTTATCAAGAAGGGAATGGAATTATGGAGATCTCTCGACTCCTCAACATTCCCCATCAAACTGTCAGTAAGGCAATCAAGCGATTTGCAGAGACAGGAAGCAATGATGATAGGGCAAGAAGTGGCCGACCATCCACAGCAACAACAGAGGATAACCTCCAGGCAATTGCAGACAGATTCTGCTTTTGCAATGACCACGAAGCTGGTCATCTCCACAGCACATCTGACTCCTGCAGAAAGTTGGCTATTGAATTGGGCATTTCAAAATCATCTGTTCACACAATGATTGACGAAGTTTTCCAAATGAAGTCGAGGAAAACAGCAGAAGGGCAATTTCTGAACGACGAAAATAAGGAGAAGAGACTTGCCCGCGGGAAGAGACTTCTTCGGCGCCTTGCAGCCAACAGACATCGAGGCATCCTTTTCACAGACGAAAAATGGTTTGATTTGGAACAGGCCCGAAACTCGCAGAACGACAGGTTTGTTTTTTTCTTTTGCTCTCGTTATTCAAGTTTTTATCTTCAAGTTTATGATTTGGTCCGTCGACCCATTGCCTGTGGAGCTGAAGTTTGTTGAAAGAACTCAGAAGCCGAAACAAGTGATGGTTTGGGCTGGTGTCAGCTGGGAGTCGAAAACTCCATTGATTTTTGTGCCAAAAGGAACAAAGGTTAATGGCCCAGAGTATCGCCGAATGTTGGAGACCCAAGTGGCGCCATGGGCTGAGGATAACCTGGAGGGTGAGTGGTGCTTCCAGCAAGACGGAGCACCGTCGCATCGTGCACTTGATACTCAGAACTGGATTGAGCAAAATTTTCCGGATTTCATCAAGGTTGAATCTCATTGGTCAAATGCATCAAAGGAGACTGGGCTCCCAACTCACCAGACTGGAATGTGATGGATTACTTTGCGTGGCCATATCTTCAATCAAAGGCCTGCTCCCAGCCTCACAACTCCATTCCATCATTGAAGCAATCCTTGGTCCGTGAATGGGACGCAATTCCACAAGAAATGATTCAAAATGCTATTAACAGTTTTCCAAAACGTCTCCGTAAATGTATTGCGGCCAATGGTGGTCATTTTATTGAGTAAAATAAAAAGTAAATATAGGGTTTGTAGAGGAGACTCAGGGCAACAAAACTGTATATTTGGAATTTTTTTATTGCATAATTTTCATTTCAAAAATTAAGCTTAAAAGTCCGCTCCGAACTTTTTGGACACCAGTTATTAATTAATATTTCAAAATACGATAGAGGGGCCGATAGGCGCCTCTTGTCCCTAGTAACTAATATAAAGCCATGTTCAGCACGCAGGTCCAATCACTTCCTACTACAATAATAGTCCAGAGAGGACACTGCCATTGCAACTAACCCCGACTGAGTTACCTGTTGTTGGAGATGCTTTAAGAAGTGCAGTTCCCGCACCTCCACGCCACCCTTTTTCTGCGTCTAATGCTGTAATGCCCACTTCCATGGCAATCGCTTCCACAAGAGCCTTGGACATCAGCAGGAAGATAGACGAGGTGAGCCTGTCCTTTTACACGTTTTAGCAACATTAACAAATATTTCAGGAATTAAATAATGAGCACAGGTTAATGGAAAAAGTAATTAAACTTCTACTATTGGGTAAAAATAAATTTGACTTTAGTATTCTACTCTACTTGAAATTTAGGTCCATCTGAATCTGGAAAATCAACGGTGCTTTTTTGCAAATAAAAATAATAATCAATGAAAATCAAGTAAATATTCTAGGTGCTCAAACAAATGCGGTAAGAAAAAACACTATTAAGACTTAAGGGGGCGGGGGTGGTTTGGGGGAGGGTGGTAATTCCCAGTAGGTGCACACCTATTTTTTACTCAAAATTTTCATGTTTCATATTTTTGGTATCAAAATGATGCTCAGGCTCTTGGCTATCCAACAACACCATCAACGCAGGGTTGAAAAACTACCCCGGCTGAGTTGCAGGCCAAAACACTACGTGAAACCTGTTTTTTGTTCAAAATTTATCATTTTTGGGTTTTTATTTGATTGGTTTGATTGATAATTTCTGAATTTTTTTACAAGTTCACACGTTTTAAATCTTTATGTGTAGCCATGATTCTGGGCTTTCATTTAAGCTATAAAAAAATAAAAATTTAGTTACAACTAAAATTCGAAAAATGTCCGATTCAGTGTAATCCTAACCTTCATACATACTCTTTTGTCGCTGACTCAAACCTTCGCTATCTACCCACTTGTCTGAGGTAAATTTGGTGTGAAAATATTTCTATCTGATTTCTCATGAAATTTTGACTCTAAAAAGTTGCCATCTCCTTTGGAGATAAATAAAATGTGTAGGTTGAGGCGAAATAAAACTAAGTACGCATCATTTTAGCTATTTTTGATGGTCATTTGCATGAAATCGCAAAATTAAGGTAGTTTCTGACAGCAAAGCAGTGGTGGAAATTATTGCAATCGATTGCTCGATACTTTTTAGCCCTAGAAGTGAGTTAACTCACTGAAAATGGAGTAAAAAATAGGGTGTGCACCCAGGGTGAACCTGAGAGTTCAAAATATTCACTCTTCGACATGCCCCCCCCCCTTAAAAATATCCGACTATCTCAGGTCTTCAATATTCTAAACATTTTGCCATTCTAATTTTTTAAAATTTGATGAATTTTCTGATTTTTTCAAACAAAATTTCACAAAAAATTATTTGTACCGGAGTCCAAGAAATTATTTTTAAAGGTGTGCAGACAAATATAAATAAATATAAGTTGACTATCATAAATTTAGCATAATTCACTTGAATGGATTTACAATGGAAGAGCTGTGGTCTCGAAGACCTCTGGTTTTCTACAACACAGTGCAATCCATGGCTCAACTAATACAAGGCCTTAGACGTTTTGGAATCAAGATGGGCTTGGAAAGGGATGTAAGAAGAAAATAAAAGTACTCAATTTTAGTAATTTACAAAAAAGTTTAGGTTGACGCAAACCTAATTTTGTCTCTGACTGCTAATGACCCACGCTTAGTGCATGGAATTCCTGAAAAAGTATATCTTGCGCTCAAAAGATTATGGGTAGACGAGAAAGTGCAGTATATCTATGAAAGGAGGAGTGAATTTTACTTAATGGACTGTGCTAAATAGTAATCACTGACAAATAATAATTTTCTCACAATTAAATCCACAATTTCAGTTTTTTGGATGAGATTGACAGGATATACCACCCGGAGTATGTGCCAACCATCACAGGTCTCGTTCCATGACGTTAATTTTGGATAATCTCGTAAATTTTAGACATTCTCTACTCCAGAATGGAAACCATAGGTCATTCTTGTCATTTAGTTCGTGAAAAATTCTCAAGTTTTAAGGTGTGACTGAAATCCGCTATAACTACAAAAACATGGAATTCAGGTGAATATTACTCATAAAATTGCACTTTGAATGGGAGATCTGGTTAAAAGAACAGGAGAAATTTTTCTAATTGAGTAGTCACATGTGACATGACACAGCTTGTGGGATTGTAAGCAATTTAAGGTGAAATGGTGAAATTTACCAAGCAACGTAGTTGCCTCAATAAACGCCGCCTGCCAGGACTGAGTCGTATATCAGATTCCGGTATCAGACACTTTTTGAAATCCGATACCCAAAAATTTTCAATTATTTGTCTCATAATTTCGAACGTCTATAGCACAGAAGAACGTAAAATCAGCTAAGAATCTAAAAAAAATGAAGATATTGTATTTTCTCTATTAAACGCCCCGGACATTTATTTTTCAACCACAAAAAATTCTGAAATTGTCAATCGAAAATGGCCTTAACTCCGAAAATCTAGTCAAAAAGGGGGCGTTGATTAGAGAGTGTTCGAGTCCTATTCATAAAGAGCAGTTTTTTGGGCGTGTTTGGAAATTTTTTGAATTATACCGGAAAATTAAAGGACCATGGCCACCTGTTTTAAATTGTGTCCCGCCAATTCAAAAATTTTCGCCTAATCATTGGACTTCTGCACGGATTTTTCAACTTGGTTTCTAACAAAACAAGGCCTAGAATTTAATTTCAGGTAAAGTTATGTTAAAAACCAAGTTAAAAAATCCGAACAGAAGTTCAATGATTAGGAAAATTTTTTGAATTGGCGGGGGACAATCGTGGCCGTAGACGGCAATGGCCCTTTAAGAAAATAAAAAATTTTCAGGAATTTATTTTAAAAAAATCTGATCCATAATATACAATTTTTTTAGAATATTTGATGTTGGAGGACAAAAAACTGAAAGGAGGAAATGGTACGTGATCTAATTTCGCAGACCCTAGCACAACTTTATGTATTCAGGATCCACATATTTGATAATGTGAATTCTATATTTTTTATTGTTGCCATTTCCGAGTATGATCAACAAATGCGTGAAGATTTGAGCACAGTAAGCAAAGCTATAAAGACATTTAAATTAAACTTTTTTGTATCTTAAACTTTTTTTGCACAAATGTATTTGTATCTTTTTGTTAGCAATTTATGTTTTTGCAGCCTACAACTTGTAGATGAGCTTGTATCGGTTATGGGTGAAAACAGCACCTGCAAAAACAGAGCAAACTATGAGCAAAAATATACGCTTTATAACTCTAGTGAGCAGTAGATGTGATATTTTTTCCTGGCACTGTTTTTGAACTTGACGTCATATTATGCACAAAACGAAGGGCATATAAGAAATGGGCTTAAAAGGACCTAAAATCTCGAAAATACAAGGACCTAAAAAATCAGCCGCATTTAAAGTGTTAAAAATATAATATTTTTTTTCCAAAAAAATTTTTGTTGAATTAATTGAGCTAATATTCCAAAATATATTATGAAAATTTGACCCTACTTGGGTATACAAACCTCCACATCGCCACTCCTTTCGAGTGCGCAGGGGGCTTGGTGGATTGGGGTTGAGATGCGCACGCCCACATACCTTAGACAATCGCTCGAAAGTGACTCTGGATGCATGAAAAATGTATGCGTATCAGAGTTTCTTTATGCGGTAGGTCCCACTCAACAAAACTTTGTTCAAATTCCATCTTTTTGCACAAAAGTGGTTCCTTTTGGGTCCCTATCCACCCCAATACAGCCCTAAACACTTTCAAAAATGGTCAAATTGGGTATTTTTAGGTGGCCCCAAAACTCAATTTTTTATTGACCAGAACTCAAAAATAATGTCTTTTTTGAGCTCCTTAGGTGATTTTAGGTCGATATAGGGTGTTTGGGAACACTTTTAAAAAAAGTTGATTTGGGGGGGGGGCAATGGAGGAGGGTATATCCAAGTAGCGCCGAAAATTTAATTTCTATGTGCTCTTTTGCAGAATAGAATGCATGATGCCATAGAGCTGTTCCGGAACATCGGGAACAATCCCCTTTTCAGCAAAGTGCAAATAATTCTTTTTCTCAACAAAAAAGACATTTTCGCCGAAAAGATTTCGCGTGTTCCATTAACTGCTTGTTTTCCAAACTACCGATGTAAGTCGACAAAAATATTTGACTCATTAATAAAAACTGAATATTTTAGACAAGAATGATTACAAAAATGCTGCTATTTACATCACCAAAAAATTTGAACAGCAAATTCGGGACAAACAAAAAATGGTAAGAGCGTCATACTAATTTCATGCTAATGATAACAACAAATGTTTGTTAGATATACACGCACCTGTGCTGTGCTACCGACACTGACCATGTTCAAGTATGAGCGTTTTTAGTTTAAAAAACTTGAATATATTGTTTATTATATGTTTTAGTTCGTCACTAATTCGGTCACTGACATGATCATTGCAGAAAATTTCAAACAGACTGGTAAACCGGAATTGAAAATCTCGGGGAATTATCATGTGCTTGACCGCAGTCAAATTTGCCTATCAATTTTATTTTTTTGAATTAATTTCGACTTTCCTGAAAAGTTAAAATTTTTATTCATTCTGTGCAAAAAATAAATGCAGTTAGATTTTGAAGTTAACGACAAATAATTGTTAATTTTTTGTTTTTGTATTTTTATTTATACCAGATTTCTTTTGCTGAACAAGCATGCACAAAAAACAAAGCACACATTCCCCGAGATTTTCAACAAGCATCCTTTAAATCCTGTCTTATTAAATTTCTTCACAACTTTAAAGAATCGATACAACAATTCCGACTACAGTCAACTCTAAAAATAGAAATTTGCCGAAAAACTGCACTATAACAAGAATCGCGCTATAGCGTGAGTTGACTATACAGCTAGAGTCGACTGTATACCGATAGTTGACTTTACAGCTAGAGTCGACTGTATACCGATAGTTGACTTTACAGCTAGAGTTGACTGTATACCGATAGTTGACTTTACAGCTAGAGTTGACTGCATACCGATAGTTGACTTTACAGCTAGAGTTGACTGTATACCGATAGTTGACTTTACAGCTAGAGTTGACTGCATACCGATAGTTGACTTTACAGCTAGAGTTGACTGTATACCGATAGTTGACTTTACAGCTAGAGTTGACTGCCCGATAGTTGACTTTACAGCTAGAGTTGACTGTATACCGATAGTTGACTTTACAGCTAGAGTTGACTGCATACCGATAGTTGACTTTACAGCTAGAGTTGACTGTATACCGATAGTTGACTTTACAGCTAGAGTTGACTGTATACCGATAGTTGACTTTACAGCTAGAGTTGACTGTATACCGATAGTTGACTTTACAGCTAGAGTTGACTGCATACCGATAGTTGACTTTACAGCTAGAGTTGACTGTATACCGATAGTTGACTTTACAGCTAGAGTTGACTGTATACCGATAGTTGACTTTACAGCTAGAGTTGACTGTATACCGATAGTTGACTTTACAGCTAGAGTTGACTGCATACCGATAGTTGACTTTACAGCTAGAGTTGACTGTATACCGATAGTTGACTTTACAGCTAGACTTTTTTTGTGCTTTCATTCATGCCAGATGGCTATTGCTGAACAAGTATGCACAAAAAGAATTTGGGACAGACTTCATTTGATCACCAAAACAGTTTGCTCTATGGCAAAAGAGAAGCTACCGTATAACCTCTATTAATCACCCCCTCTAATAATCCCCCTGACTTTATAGACCTATATCTCAGCCTACACTAAATATTTTACAAATCTGTTTTTGCGTTTTCTTAACTGCCATGAGCTCTACCGGTTCCGCTTTTTCGATTTTGGATTTTCACCCGAAAATCTTGAGATCGACCCAAAATTTTTCCGATTTTGGGAGGGTTGAAAAATAATCCCCCGGGGGGATTAAAAGAGGTTATATCTGTGTTAAGCGCAACTGAGTTGTGTCTGGCCAAATGCCTTTTTGTTAGCTTGCATGGATTGGGAGCAGACAGATTAATTTGATCGCCAAAAACATTTTGCTCTTTGGAAAAAGAGATGCTATTTTTGTTTAGCACAACTAAGTTCTGTCTGACCAAGTGGTTTTTCGGCAAAAACATTTGCAGCAATCATTCTCATTTGACTATTTTGGTGATAAATTATATTAGTATACTTAAGCTTCAATTAAAATCACGCATTAAAACGCTGATTTCCTGCAGTGAATTTCGAGTTTCCTTCAGTAAATTTGCTGATTTGCGCATTTGTGGTTTTTGGGGGGTTACTAAAGGGAAGTAAAAATTTTCCAAAAAATGCGATTGCACTCATCATGATTGCCTTCTGATGGGCTAAATTGCTCAGAATTCCACCACTGAACATCTCAAAAGAACATAAGCCACTCTTAGCACTGGTCGTTGCAGTCGTTAGTTCGTGATTTAAAATATTTTAAGGCGGCTTAGAATGGTTTAGCTTGGGATTCTAAGCGATTAAGCTTCTCGTTGCGCAATTCTGATGCGCGCAATAGCATTATTTTACTGCATTAAGTTCACCCCCCCCCCTCTAGTATACCAACAAAAACCAATTTTCAGTTGCTTTCAGACACCCTGGGGTGGAATACTCAGTGATCTCAGTTATTTTCTGACCGAAAAAAATCAAATTACAGTCTAAATTTAATAACCCGGCACCCTCGATAAGTCGGCAATTTTTGAAAATTTGGTTGTTCGCCCGACAAAATCAACAAAGTTTACACCCGATCAGCCGGCACGCCGTTACCCGTTACCTCTTATAAGCCGGCACCGTGGGCTCAGGCTTGTCTTTTAAAATAACCCCCGATAAGCCAGGTAACCCCGGGGTTAAAAAAGTTCAGGAACTATCTAACTTTCAACACTTTCAGGTATTTTTTGAAACGTTGAAAAGAAATGGAAAGATGTTTTGGCGTCACTTTACCTTTACCTTTCTATACCAAACTGCAGACCAAATACAGTCATTGTTTATCCACTTTTGAATTTTCGAGTATTCTTTAAATTGCGAACAATTTAAAGGGGCATACCCAGGGTGACCAACTTGCCGTTATTTAGGCATTGCCGTTATTTCGCACAATTTTGCCGTTATTTTTTTTGAAAATAATGACATTTTGTCTAGTTTTGGATTATTAAATTAAAAAATGCCGTTATTTTTGGATTCATCTATTTGGAATGCCGTTATTTTGGAACATGTTGCCGTTATTTTCAAAATTTGAGTTGGTCACCCTGGGCATACCAGAGCATACCGGAAAAAAGGCTGGAACCAGCGGTTCTTTTCTTCCTCGCAAAATTTTTACATGTGTTCTAATCTAGATTTTTTTTTTTAATTTTCTAAGTTTTCCGCCTAATTTTTAAAAGTAGTATAAGGTCATCAATATCAGATTTGACACAAACAAAGGACAAATGGAGCGATTAAAAAAATTGCTGGTCCCCCGCCTTTTCTTTTTGCAACGCGCTGGCATGCCCCTTTAAGCTTTCAAAACTGCTAGGTGATGCGAACAATAGGTGCTTGTAAACCCATTATTATTATTTTGTTCAGTTTTTATAAAAAATAATAAAAAAGCAGATTTAAGATGCTGTCACCATATTTCCTCCAATAAAAGACCCACATCATACATCACCGGCACTCAAATTTTCAAACTTTAAGTAGTCTGAAACTTTTGTTTTTCGGATATCTTTGAGCTATGTAAAAAGTCTCCACACTTGGAACTTTATATAACTCACTTTTTTAGTTATCATATATAGTTTTTATATATAGAGCTCCTATCAGTATGTCATGACAGATCTCCGATCTCAATACTAAGTGTTTTTAACTTACAACTGTTTTAGTCTGTAAAAACTTTTTTATCGTATCACGGAAAAGAAAGTTTAGAACAAGAAGAAAAAATTTTTCTTTAGGTTCTTTTATTGCATCGTCACAGTTTTCAAACAAACATAAACTTTCCTTTTCGTAAAGGGATGAAAAATGTTTTACAGACTAAAACAGCTGTTATTTAAAAAAAATGTTTAATAAGTTTTAAGCGTCGAAAATAAAAAATTTGACAAAATTTTTTTAGAGATTTTGAGTCCCAAATAAATTACAAACCTTAAAATTAAAAGTACTGTTCGAGTTTTAAGTCAACTTATTACCAAAATTTAAAAATTTATCAAATTTCAGACTGACAGTTTGAAACAGACGGGTTTGAAACCTTCAGGAATGACTTTTGATACTTTTAGGTATTTTTTGAAACGTTGAAAGGAATGTAGAGATGCCCATAGATTTATTTTTTTGCCCATAGCTTTTAAAATTTTTGAGGGAATTCAAATTTATGGTCAGAAAATGACTGAGATTGTCCTGAATCCCACCCGAGAGTGGCCAAAAGCCACTCAAAGTTTGTTTTTTGGGGGTTTACTAAAGGGGAGTAAGCTTTTTGCGAAAAACCGATTGCGCGCATCAGGATCACACTTTGGTCGACTCAATAGCTCAGAATTCCACCCTGAACCATTCAGAACTACTTTAAACCACTCTCGATTAGTATGGTAAGTAACTTAAAACCCAACCAGTACTCTTAACCAGTGGTTAAGAGTGGTTTAAAGTGGTTCTGAATGGTTCAGGGTGGAATTCTGAGCTATTGAGTCGGTCAAAGTGTGATTCTGATGCGCGCAATCGGTTTTTTTTTCCAAAAAAGTCACTCCCCCTTTAGTAAACCCCCAAAAAGCAAACTCTGAGCGGCTTTTTGGCCACTATTGGTTAGGATTTTGGCCAATCTCAGTCATTTTCTGACCATGAATTCCCGCAAAATTTTAAAATCTATGAGCATACAAAATCTATGGGCAAAAAAATATTCTATGGGCAAAAACGACTATTCTATAGGCAAAAAAATATTATCCTTTTCCTAATCTCTACCATCATAAGTGAAAGTAATTTTTTCGGTACAATTTTTGAAAATTACTGTGTAATATGTTACCACTTAAATTTTGTTTTTATACAATGGCTACAAATAGGAAAGTAATCTGTCTAGTCAAGTCGTTTGTAAAAGTTGTATCAAAAGCTCACAATACAAAATACAAAATTCCAAAAAAACAATTTTCGACTAGAAAATGGTTATTAAATAAGGTGATCTTTGTTTGTTCGGGCAATTGTTGGTCTGTCATGATGCTTTTGCATACAATTACAATTTTTGGAAAGTTAGACCTACTTTTCACTGATTTTCTCCTAATTAATTGCCATATCATATCGAAAACAGCACGAAAATTAAGAGCTGTAGGAATTTGTCAATTTGCTGTTATAAAAAGTACAAAACAGAATGGTTTAGATTATTTAATTACATATCAAAAACCTTTATAAAAATTTTATCAGCGAATATTCTTCATAAAAATAATAATTATAATTGTAATTTAAACTAATTTAATTATTCGTTCAAAAATATTGCATATAGAGGTTTTATTTAACAGGCATGAACTGAACACAAGTCTTTCAAGAAGATTGCCTGAAAGCCAGACATGTTACGCCATTTTTCTCAGCTTCACAGTACAATTCTGTGTTCACCTTAAAAATAAAAAATTTGTTGAAAATATATGTGTTTAAATAAAGGGAACCTACAATGTAACTAAATACACCACTCGAGCAAATCACATCGATTTTGCCGCCAACTTCTGCGGACACTCTCTTTTGTATCTGGCGCTTAGCTAAGGCTGGCTTTTCATGGATGTTCTGCAGCAAAAATGGTTGATTTAATTATTGGCTCAAAAAGATTTTAGCAATTTTTAAAAAGCTTCACGAAATAATAGAAAAGACATCAGAAAAATGATTTGAGCTATACAGTGTTTCGATCAGCTCGCTCCGACCGAAAATTTCATCACTCTCACTCACTCTTTATTTTTCAATTCTCCCTATCACCTACAGCATCTGAGCCGTGATGGGCTAGTGCCCGGCCATTCATTGGCTCCGAGCCGGAACTAGAGCAAAATTTTGAAACATTGGGAGCTGGAGCCAGAGAAAAGTTTGAAAAGTTTGAAAAGTTTGCAGTCAGAGCCTGAGCAATTTTTCAAAAAACTCAGAGCCGGAGCAAGAGCTAGAAGAGGAAAATTTAATTTCTCCTCACTGCCTGTGAGTAAAAATGTCATTCTCACTCAATTTCATTCACAGACCAAAATGACGTCCTTGTCGAAAAACTTAATGCATATAACCAGCAAATATGATACTTTTTTCTGGCGCAAAAGACTTTTTTCGTTTTGCCTTTTCTTTTAAATTTTCTAATCTTCTTTTCAAAGTGATACTAATATCATGTAGCTCTGCGATTCCAGTTGTTTCACGAGGTATCAAAACAAAACTAAAACTAACCTCAAGAATGAGACCACGGATTAATTCGCTGTTGCATTTGGTGTCTGGATGTGCCTCAGGCTGGTTCGGAGCTTAAAATAATTTTGTGTTTTTTTAATTGTTTTTTATTTGTATTCATGTTTAAAATTCAAGGTTAAATTTTTCTTAAATTTTCACTACAAAAACTGACCAGCTCTCGCCTTAGCCTTGGCTGCAGCATTATATCCTGGTCTTTCTGCTGACTGAGCAGTCTGAGCAGCCTCTTGGTGAGAGGAGCCTATATCTTCATAAGCATGGTCCTCCTACGAATACATATATTTACTATAAATTTAATAGTAAAAGCGATTTTGTACATGATCTACTGGAGCAGGAGCAGGTGGTGGCGGTGGAGGCTGGTTGCTTGCTGGCTGAGAAGACTCGTGGTTGGATGGTGCAACTGCAGGGATCGGTGCTAGAGCAGGTGGTGGGGGAGGTGGAGGCAAGGCTTGGGGTTGGTTGTCTAAAATTTTAGATGTAAAAGTACAAAACTTTCAAAAATGACCCAGTCAGATATTCCAGGATTAATTTAAAAACAACAAAAAAAGGTCGAAGGCAACACTTGCATAGACAAAATCATACTAGGTTGAGCCTGGTATTCTGGCTGAGGTGCTGCTTGAGGTGCTGGTTGTGGTGCTGCCTCTTGTGGAACTAAATAGACTAATTTAATACTAATCTTGTCCAATCAACCAACAGAAATCCAATGACTAGGAAAAAATTTTGAATTGGCGAGCACCAATTTTGAACGCACGAGCATGCCTCTTAAATGACCAATTTTAGCGAAATGGCCAGAAAATTGGCGATTTCATACTGACGCAGATTTTGGTGCAATTTGAATTGTTGCAATCCGCAATCCTGCTTGGTTTTTTTAATAATTAAAATCACAACTTACTGTTGGAAATCATCGATTAATTACGCTGTTTTGTATGGAAAAGTTAGCAACGGTAGCCCACCGGTTGATCAAATGATTAATCGGCACACTATCAACCGGTGTTTCAATAGCTAATTGAAGATTTAACATAAGCTATGAAATAATTTACTTGTCTGCTGCTGCTGTTGTTGTGGCTGGTAACTCTGTTGTTGCTGTGGTTGAACTTGGTAGCTTTGTGGTTGGGCTTGTGACTGCTGTTGCTGCTCTGGTTGTTGTGGCTGGTAACTCTGTTGCTGCTGCTGTTGTGGCTGAGCTTGATAGCTTTGCTGTTGCGGTTGTTGTTGTTCTACCTGAGACTGCTGTTGTGGTTGACCCACTGGCAAACTTAAAGAAGGTAACTGCTGCTGAGGTGCAGCAGCATAACTTCCTCCACCAAGACTGCTTTGTTGAGGAGGGTAGGAAGCCTGTTGCTGCTGTTGGGGCTGAGCATAACTGCTGCCTGCATTTGAAGCAGCACCGCCCCACTGTTGTTGTTGTTGTGTAGGAGCGTATTGTTGTTGTTGCTGAGGCTGAGCATAACTGCCACCACCACATCCACCACCTCCTGAGCTGTAACTGCTGGATCCACCTGCACAACCGGACACTTGACCTCCACCACCTCCTCCACAACTTACACCACCACCTCCACAACCAGAAGAGTAAGAAATCTGAGAAGGAGAAGATCCACCACAGCCCACACCACCTCCTCCTCCACACCCTCCAGAAGAGAAAGATGGCTGAGCACATGGTTGGGGAGCACAGGGTTGAGGGGGAGGTGGGGCAGCACACACTGGAGGTGCCGGACATGCTGGTCGAACGGCTTAATTTTTTTAAATTGTTTAACTGGTTCCAAAAATATAATTGATATTTTACCGCAGCTACAACCTCCGCCTCCGCCTCCGCCACCACCACCAAAGAGAAATGCCTTAAATTATTTTGTTGAAATATTTAAACATTTTTAAAAGATCACACTCTAGAGTGTCATTTTATTTGTTTACCAAAATTAACATACCGTATTTTCTCTATTAATACCACCGGGGGATTATTTTTCAACCCTCGAAAAATCCAGAAATTGTCAATCAAAAATAGCCTTTACTCTGAAATCCTAGTCAAAAATGAGGGGGGGGGGATTATTAGAGAAAACACGGTATATAAGATTTGGGTAATTTTGAAGAGGAAAATTTTTTTACCAGGAGTACTACCTGTGTGATCCGAGTGGATAAACCTTTTGGTGTAGTTGAATTATAAAGCATTCAATTAAACATTAGAGATTGTTTAAGTTTATCGCAAGAGAAGAATTACAAGAATGAAAAGATAACACCTGACAAGAAAAAAATAACACAGCCTAGCTTTGGAAAACCTATCATAGAACTCTACTTACAAGGAAACCGAGGACAATACTTCTTTTTGGCACAAATTTTAGTTTTGCCTGATTATCTTTAATTTTCTAATCTTTTCTCAAAGTGACTACACCATTAGATAGCCATGCAATTCTAGGCTCTATATGCATCCAAATCTCTAGAAAAAAAGATACCTTGGTCCTCTTGTTAATTTTTCGAATTTTTTTTCAGTGTTTTTTCATGAGTTTATTAATATTTTTTTCCATGAGAATATGCAAATATTGCAAAAGTGCGCATTTTCATCTCTACTTACAATAGAATAAACACGGCAATTAAATGATAGCATACGATTAAAAAACTTCTTACCTTAGAGCCTTGAAACGCCATAAAAGATAGAAGAATCACACAGAAACTCTTCATTTTTGGGTTTCTAAATTTCAAAATTTGTGTATTAGAAGAGCTATCTGCAATATTCTTTTATTGTGGCTCAATGCAAGCACAAATGGAATTGTGGGTTGAACCATTTGAGTGAAAAGCAGACGCCTAATACTCGTTACCCTTATCACACATACACACAGCCTTTTGTAAGAGCATTCCATCCATCATGTTTTTCAGTGGTTTGTAGATATTCAAGATATATCTCGCTTTCTAGCTGTTGCTCTTTTCGAACATCCAAATTAGCCACCAAAGAATAAAAGAAGAAGATCCGGAAAAGGAAGAAGAAGATGAGCAGTAAGGCTACGCTGACCACAATCAAATCAAGTTTTTTGGTCAACTTCTAGTTCCAAATTCTTTTTTATTTTTGCATTAGCTGATGCAGCAACATTATTTAGACAGAAAAGGTATCCCACTAAAATACTGTGGCGCCTTAATATGATGATATGTATCATCATTAAAATAGATTTATCACCAACAGACTAGTTATCAGACAATTTAACCAAGCTGTTTATAAGCTAAAAATAACGTGTTATAATAATGAGGACTACAGCGATGTAAAGAATTCATCGCCCTTCTCGCGAACTTTTTTCTGGCTACAGGACTGCTAGTAATTCACCTAAAGACTAGTCGAGCTTCGATCATTTGGCATCCAGATAATTCGGGCTACTAAGACTGGTTTGAACAAAATATTTCTCATGAAATTGATAGTCGCTAATACGACACCCTTGATAAATCGGCACAATTGCCCAAAGTATACTTCGAGAAACATGTTTCAAGAAACACCGAAAATTTTCGCACTCTTTTACTTTTATTTCACCAATATCTAATACTTTATTTTATAATTAAGTGCTCAAAATGAAGCTGAGAATGTCAGCTTTCGAAACCATTTTTCAGAATTTAGTTGGATAATGAAAACTTTTGAAAAAAGTGCACGTTTCAAGGTCGTTACAAGGAGGTTTCTTGAAACATTTTTGTAATAAAAAATGTTTATATAATGAGGCTCTTTAGCCACCAATCATCCTCATTCCGTTTTGATTGAAAAAGATAATTTGTCGTAGGTTAATTTCTTCAATTGATTGAATCCAGTCTATTAAATCTATCCAGTTGAATGGATTCGATTCAGTCGTTTAAATCGATTCAATTAATTTAATTAGTACATAGGAAAGCAATACAATATAATCTTCAAACGTCTCAACCCTTTACAATTCAAACCCATGTTCTGTACTGGGCGGTCATGTCTTTATCTCCCGATTTTTTAATCAACTACAAAAGCAGGCAACCTTATTGATTGTATCGATTTAAAAAATTAAATCGAGTAAGACAAAACGATTACAAATCAAGTAAGGTAGAAATCGAGCTAAGCATGATTGGAAAATGGCAAAAATCGATTCAAATAACAATAGTAAAAAATAATTTTGCATATTTTAAGTCGCTTACTTTTAACTATGAAAATCCGACGCATCAATTTCTATAGAAATCGGTATAAGTAGAAGTCACACAAATACCGTATTTCCTCTAATAAGTCGACATGCTATAATAAGCCGACACCCCTAACTTTGAGGACCTATATCCTGGACTGAGAGTTTC